>NDGN011364197.1:0-12779 GCA_002564285.1 Tympanoctomys barrerae | reverse complement strand
GGGGGTGGAAGGCGGAAACCGGCGCCATCTTGCAGGCGCGGCTATTCGCAGCTCTCTACAATTTATTTTTATATTTGGTACAGGGTCTTACTATGCAGCTCAGACTCGTGATCCTCTGGCTGTAGCCTTCCCAACACCGGGATTATAGGCATGCACCACCACACCTGGAGTTGGCGGCACAGCATGTGGTCCTGGAGATTGAACCCGGGTCCTTGCGTTTGCCAGGCAGGCACCACTGAGCTATCTCCTTGGCCCCAATCTTGCCCTTTGAAGTCAAGGAAAAAATACCTTGAAAAAGCTGAATTGGCTTGGCCGAGGGCATGGGCCTGGGTTCTCCAGGGAGCACAGCATGTCTTTGGCTTAGAGAATCAAGCACCTTCACCTGAGAAGTGTCTCTGCGCTCCTGTGGGATGGAGTGTCGGGCCTCAGGAGGTCAGGGGTTACTTTTTATTTTGGTTCGGTTTTTCAGGACAGCGTTTCCCCATGTGGGTCAGGATGGCTTCAAATCCTCGGGTCAAATCCCCAAAGTCTAAACAAAAACAAAAATAAAATCAAAAACCAAGAAAGAGGGCCAGGGAGATAGCTCAGCGGCTTAAGCACCTGCCTGGCAAGCATAAGATCTGAGTTTGATCCCTAGTACCAAAAGAAAAAAAAAAAAGATTTAGCGTGGGAGCTTGAGAGATAAGCAACTAGTCCCATGTAGGTTAAGCTGGCCACACCCATCCCAGATGTCTCCTCCACCAGCCCCTATAGAGCCTGCAGATGGTACTTGTCACTTTGTGTACAAAGCTTTGCAGGCTGGCCTAGAACTCACCATAGAGCCCAGGCTGGCCTCAGACTCTTGGAGATCTTCCTGCCTCAGCCTCCCAAGTGTGTGTGCCACCATGCTTGGCTACGCTAGCAAGTCTTTTATCTTGCCTGCCTCCTGCTTTTAATTTTAATTTTGGTGAGTCCATGTGAGCAGAACGCAGTGACCAGAATTCCTCTTGGGAGCTGCTGCATGCATGAGACACATCTCAGAGTTTTCTGCCCCCTCCCCGCCTCCTCCTCCTCTCCGGCCCCTCACTATTGTGGATGGACCCATCTGTCCCAAGTTCCGGCTTGAGGCAGTGGCACTGGGAAAGCCAACGCTGTCAGCCTGGCATGCGGCTGCAGAACACTAGCTCTGAGCATCAGTTCACAGCAGGTGCCGTCCTAGTTCTAGTGAGGCTGAGGCAGGAGGATCCTGAGGACAAGGCCAGTCTGGGCAACAGTCTTTGTCTCAAAGGAAACAGAAAACAAAACCCATGTGGGTGTGAAATAGACCTAAAAGAATTACGAACACACACACACACACACACACACACACACAGGCACCTGAATTCCAGGGTCCTGTCGACACGCCCACTGGCTCACAGTCAAGATGCGCCCATACGCAGAATTACAGCACTTGTCCATCCCAAATCTAGTTTCCCAGATATTTGACCAGCTTTTTAAAAATTTTTTTTTATTTGACCAGTTTTAAAGCATTTTCATATTCCACCTGTCCTTAGGACCTTCTAACACCCTTTTCTTTGTCTTTCCTTTTTTTGCAAAGCTGGTCTTGAACTCAGGGCTGCACTCCCAGCCCTTTTTATTTTGCATTTTGAGACAGCATCTCCCTAAGTCACTCATCCACCCAGGCTGGGCTCAAACTTTCCACCCCCCTCCCTCAGCCTCCTGGAGCACTGGATCCAGGCTTGCGCCACCATGCCGGGCTCTCCTAATGCAAACAACAACAACAACAAAAAACCTCTCAAAGCCTAAATCACCCTTCTTTCCTGCCACCCTCCCATGTCTTGCTAAGGTCTCAGCAGGCTTCTGTCCCGCAGAACCACTCAGTGCTGGGCGTTTCCTCACTTACTGCAGCAAGCCTGCCTCCACAGATCCTCTGCCACCAATCTGCTCTCTGCTGCCGGGATAGGGTCACGGGCGGCCTGCAAGCATACAGGGGTACGGCCGGCGCCCTAATGGTGAGGGCGCCCTCAGAAAGCAGGATTGAGCTGGCAATGGCAAAGGTCTTTAGTCCCAACATTCTGGGAGGCTGAGGCAGGAAAATGAAAAATTGGAACGCAGTTTGTGCAAGTCAGTATCTTAGCAAGACTGTTATGGTTTGTGTGTATTTGTCCCCCAGCCCCCACCAAAGTTTGTGATTAACTCATGATCCACTGGGATTATGGGTGTGAGTGCTGTTGGGATTATGGGTGTGTCACTGGGATTAAGGATGTGAACACTGCACCCAGCCTAGGGCAGATAGCCTGAATGAAATTTATGGGAGACAGACCTGCTCTCTACAGCCATTATTGCTGCGACTCCTCCTATTTGCTGTTTCTGTTTCGCTGTTTTCTGCCACCATGAGCTGCTGCCCGCTGCCGCATGCTGCTCTGCCTTGAAGCCAGCTGAATACGGACTGAAATCTCCAGTAACTGGGAACTAAATAAGCCTTTCCTTCCTTCATTGTGGGTGTAGAGTATTTGTCCCAGCAATGAGAGAACAGTCACTGAGACAAACACACTGGCTCAAAATAAAACATACAGGCTAGGGACACAGCTCAGTGTGACAGCCAAGGGTGCAAACCCTGGTACCAAAGGAAGCAAGAGCCTGGCTTGTGCTGCAGGACTGGGGTGAATGCCACCATTGGTCCAGGAGCTGGAGCAGAGCATGGGGTCCCAACGTCTGCCTGCCCTGGGTAGCAGATTTCCAGCTGTGCATGGCAGGCACAGCACATGAGAACAGCTGGGGCCATGTGGGTCCCCAGCTTGGGTCCAGATGGGCTTCCTTCCTCCATCCCATAACTCTCCCTGTTCCTCCCAGGATCCTTTACACCTTCACTTGCAGGGGCAGTGAACTCCCGCCCCTCTACTCTTTATTTATAGCCCAGCTGACCTAGAACTCAAAGCACCCAAGCATTGGGACCACCAGGGTACGCCACCGTGCCTGACTCCAAGGCATTTCTAGTGTCCAGCGAGGGCCAAGGAGAGGTGGTACAGTCAGGCTTCAAGCTCCAGCAGCACCAGCCTGGCCCAGGCAAAGGCAGGCAGGCACAAGCCAGGCACAGCGCGGCGTGGGGGCACAGGCTGTGTGCTGAGGCTGAGACCCTGGCGCACGGCCCCGGTTCAGACCTGTGCGCAGCCACCTGCGGATTCCACACGCACCTCAGTAGAGGCTGGGAGCAGCCAGTCCTGTGGACGCATTTCCCTCTGAAGGAGTGAGAAGCAGAGTCACTGGAGTGCAAAGGAAGATACAGCTTAATTTAATCTTTTAACCAAAGCCTTGATGTGCTTCTGGGTCTACAAAGCACAAAATTGAGCTGCAGGTGGTGGAAATATTTTCTGTGCGTGTGTGTGTGTGTGTGTGTGCATGTGCATGCGCACACGCAACATCAAGATTGAGCCCAGCCTTTGCACTAAGCTGCACCCCACAATCTTTTTACATTATTTTGAGACAGGGTCTTGAAAAGTCACTCCAAAATGAGGTCCTCCTGCCTCAGCCTCCCAAGTGTGAGAAGCACGGATGTGCACCTCCAGGCCCGGCTCAAGATATTTTACTCTTAGTAAGAAGGAAATCCAGATACACTCGCTTGTGCAGAGCAGAGAGCAGCCATGGCCCTCTACACCAAGAGCTCTGACAGGCTGACCCTCACTGCCACAGGACACTGCAAGCTCTGTCATACGCAGAGAATTTGCCAAGTGTCACTTACATTGCAGCAGCAGCTCCCAGAAAGGCAGGGTCACTCTATCTAGTCTTCCTTTCTGTTTTATGATTTCTGTCGAAGCTTCTCACTTGGCCTTGGTAGGTCTCGCCTCCAACAGTCTGGAAGGCTGAGGCAGGAGAATCCAGGGTGGCCTTCAACCGTAAGAGTGGCATTTGCACAGTGCAGAGCCCAGGCAACAAAGGCTCCCCCCAGTGCTCCTCACCACCAGAGCCATCAGCTCGCTGGAAGCCTAGAAGCCGCCCCTGCAGGAGCTGGGCAGGGGCCCCTCCACCAGAGCTGCAGGCCTGGCTGCCACTAATTGGAAGTTAACTGTGCTTCCCCACTAATCACATGCAAATCCCTGTTTGAAAGGCTGAGGGCCCGACTCCCTGGCCCGGCCCTCTGTGTTGCTGCTTCCGCCCTGTGCAGTGTGCCCACGCACCCAGCAGAGAGGATGCCACGGGCTGGACGCTGCACCAGGCTGTACCTCCTCCCCCCCTGNCCCCCCTTGTGGAAATACCTGCCTCGCTGCCCCTCTTAGCTTCCTGCAGTCAGAGGGCTGAAGGTAAGCCCCACACCTGCCACCCAGCACTCAGGGAGGCTGAGGCAGAAGGATCGCAAGGTGAGCTCAGCCTGGACAATTTAGATCCTGACTTAAAAATCAAAAAGGCTATCAGGAGGCTGAGGCAGGAAGATGGTGAGTTCAAGGTCAGCCTGGGCAATTCAGCAATGTAGCGAGTCCCCATTTCGGTGCAAAATTGAACATATATAAGGCCAATCACCCTGGGGAAGGGAGCAGACGACATGACAAGGCCATCTCTCCCTGCTGCAAGCCGAGTGCTGGGCACCCACAGCTGTGGCAGCTCAACCACGGGCACAAGCACCTGGGCTCAGGGAGCCAGGAGCTGACCCTGGAGCCCTGTCTGAGCAGCACCCCAGCTGTTTTATGCTGAGGCAGGGTCTCCAAGTCATAATCTGCCCGGGCTGGCTGGAACATTTAGTCCTCCTGCTCAGCCTCCTCAATTGCTGGGACAGCAGGTGAGAGTCCCTTGCCTGGCTGTGGGCTCAGATGCCAGCCCTGTCCTCCTCCTAGGAGACAGTACCTGACCACCACTCCTGCAGTTTTCAGTTTGTATTTCAGCTTAAACTCCCCATTCTTTCTCGATTTTTGCAAAGGAAAGCTGCCCGAGAGACACTGGTGCAAATCACAGCGCGAGATACAAACCGTTTCCTGTTTTGCCTTTGAGGAAGCAAGTCAGATGCTGGATTCATCATCGTTTCCCTCGCTCCAGAGGAGACAGGGCCAAGTGCCCAGAGCTGTCGCCTTCAACAGTCGGCCTCATCTTGGTGCCCCAACAGGCGCTCAACAAACACTGCAGGGCAACTATGATTTTTAGGGCTTTGTCACAGGGACTGCAGGACAACTCGAGATTCCCAGCGTCTGGTGAGGAGTCTGTGGCCAGGGAACACAGTAGGCACCCTTGATAAAACGCTTCCTTCCTGGAATCCCAGCACTTCAAGAGGCTGGGTCCAGCCCAGGCATACTACTGGCTTAGTAAGATGACCCTGCCCCAAAAAAAGAATTTTTATTTTTGTTTATTCATTTTTTAAAAAATGTATTTTAGTATAGGATCTACAAGGTCTCACCACACAGATCAGACTCGTAGTGATCCTCCTGTTTTCAGCCTCCTAAGAGCTGGGATTACGGACACACACCACTATGCCCAGTCTCATTTGCAGTCTCATTGCGCCCTAGGGGGCGGGGGTGGCACAGCAGGCGGGAAAAAGAATGTTTAAAAAGGCCGGGGAGGGCCAGCCAAATAGCTCAGTGTATTAAAGCGCCTACAAGCAGGTTCAGGGGCCAGGGGTTCAATCCCGGGGCTGCTGAGCCGGCCCCGCCCCTGGGGCACACTGAGACAGCAATTGTGGCTGGATGTGGTGGCACGTGGGGGCTGTAATCCCAGCTCTTGGGAGGCTGAAAACAGGCAGATCACTACGAGTCCGATCTAGTAGTGAGACCCTGAACACCCTATAGACCCTTCCCTAAAAACAAAGAAAAAAAAGGCCAGGGATGAGCTCAGAGTGAGAGGCCACAGTCCAATCCCAGTGCTAGGAAAAATGGTTCTTCTACTGTTCAGCTTGACAGCACATGAGAGCCTTCGCACGTGAGACGTAGTCCCTGAGTTTGGAGCAGAGAGGGCTCTGCAGGAAGTGGGGCAGTAAAGGCTTCAGATTCTGAAGCGCTCACACAGCGGGCTCTGCAGACACCTGAGGGGGCCCGGCATCACAGAGCTCTGGGGCTCTCCCCATGGCCCAGGGCCCAGGCTCTCGCCGCCGCCCCTCCAACCTTGAATTCTCAGTGATCATCCTGCCTCAGCCTCCACGCCTGCTGCTTACTAGACACTGGTGGTGAGGTCTTTCCCAGTTGGAGGCGGTTTCTTCTCTACCCAAAGGTCTCGCGAGCACCTGGAAAGCACCCTCACAGGCCTACCCCACGAGCCCTGGTTGACAGCCAGGCATGGGGTGCATATCAGGATCCCAGCATTCGGGAGGCTGATACAGGAGTCTCTAATTCATACCCAGCTTGGGCAACTTACCCTGTCTCAAAATAAAAAGTCAAACAGATCTGAGGACACTGTTCAGGGAGGAAGAGGTGGATCGGTCTCAGGGTTGGGGGCAGGAAAGGACTTCAGGCCAAACCAGGGGACCAGGGAGGAATGTGGCGGAACAGGTCAGGGTGGAGGTAGGAGCTGTGGAGGAGGATCAGGCCATCCAGTGGGCAGACCTCGCACATCTCACACCTTGGTCCCTGCAGGCCCTGGGCCCAGCCCCCCTGCAGCAGAGCTGTCATTCACCTCTGCTGTGGGCTCCGGCCTTTCCAGCTTATGAAAAGGACCTGTCCAGTGGGGCGTAGGAGTGCACACCTGTAACCCCAGCACTCTGGAGGCTGAGGCAGGAGCATCTTGAGTTCTAGGGCAGCCTGGGCTACACAGCAAGGCCTCATATTGAAAAAAGAAAACAAAACCAAACAAGGCCCAGTGGTTCAATCTGTCACAAATACTTGATACAGAATTGCAGGATACAGGCAAGGAGAGAGCTCAGTGGCATAAGCACCTGCCTGAGAAGGGAAAGGTCCCAAGTTTTATCCCTGGTACCAAAAAGCCTCCAGAGAACTGCAGGCTAAATCAGGTCCCCATAGCTGGGTCAGGAAAGGCAAGTGCACGCTTCTCACTGCAGGGCTCACATTTCTGGTACAACCTCATTAACTACTAAATGTAAAGTAATGTCATATCAAGAGAATTTTAAAAGCAGGCTACAGGGGCTGGGGATAGCTCAGCACATAAGCACCTGCCTGGCAAGTGCAAAGGCCTGAGATCGATCCACAGCACCACAAACCAAAACTAAATAAAGGCAGATTACACTAAGAAGGTCAAACGGACACGTCTATAAGCACTTAGAGAGAGCAAGTCATTGGGCCCCAGCTGAGGCACAGGAGTGGAGCTGAGCCTGGCTCCCCAGCAGCCAGTGTCCAGGGGAGGGGGCTGGGTCTTGGTCTTCCACCAGCTTCCCTGGCAGCTGGGCTCGGCTCCCCAGACCCTGGGAGTCCCTGTCCCGAACCACAGCCTCAAGAATCCTGGGCCCCTCAGAGGTTAGTCCTCTTCTCTTGACCCCAGAAGACAGGAGAGGCTGAAGCACTGGTGACCTCTCACCAGGACCAGGGCCAGGCTGAGACATTCCATCACCCCAGTGCTCCAGGAGGCTGAGGCAGGAAGGCCATATTTGGGCTACATAGTGAGTTCTGGGCCAGCCTGAACAATGTGGCAAGGGTGTGTGAAAAGCAGGAGCAAAGAGAGCCATTACTTAACCCATCAGAGACACTGCAGTAGTGGAGTCCAGCTCTGAACTTTCACAGAGCAGGACTGCCTGTTGGTCCCCAGGCACGGCCAGGGTTGCAGAGGTGTGACCCTGGGCCATGCTCTCCAGGGAAGCTCATGAAACCCTGACTTCACTAAGGCCAGCACCCAAAGCCTGGGTTGTTCTGATGGAATCCTGCAGGCAGAGGGTGATCCCCTCCCACTGCTGCAAAGCTTGCCTTGGCTTTCCCAGCAGCCACGAGGCCAACCAGCCCTTCCAGGACAAGAACTCCAAGTCGGACACACTGCTCATCTGACCACACCTAAGGGATCCCCTGGCCTTATTCTGCTAATGCTTAATGGTGCTGCAGGCCTGTAATCCCAGCACTCTAGGAGGCTGAGGCAGGACGATTATGCTCCAAGTAAAGTTTAACTGGGGACTAAGCTTAGAGTAAAAATGAAGGCTCTGGGCACATGCCCCAGTACAGCAGGAATTTTAAAGCTGTTTGGCCACAGAACAAATAGTTATCAATATAAAACACCCAATATCCAAGCTTTAATTTTAATCCAGACCCACAAACAGAGAAGTAGCTTAAGGCTGGGCATGACACAAACTTGTAGTCCCAGAACCTGGAAAGTTGAGACAGGTGGATCTCTGTCAGCCTGGGCTGCATAGTGAGTTCAAGACCAGCCTAAACTCCTGAATGCAAGTCCAGACTCTTACCCCCGAGCCACGCATCCTGCCCATAGCCACACATGATGTGCACCTGCAATGCCAGGACTCAGGAGGCTGAGGTAGGATGACCACTGTGGGCTTGAGGCCAGCTTGCGCTCCATAGCAAGACACGGTCCTAAAACAAAAACTTCCAAGTCCCATCTGGACACGATGTCCTTCTGTAAACTGCTGCTTAATAAGGAAAACATTTGAGTTGCGTCATTTAATTGCTATTTATTTTCATAAACATGAGGTATTTCAAAGTGCTATAAATGCAGCACTAAATATATACATTTTGAAGAAATTCAACACAGAACTTTGCATTTCCCAGTTCTATGCACCAAACATGAACAAATACATTAACGGGGGGAAAAAACAAAAACAGGCTAGGAAAAAGGCATATATATAGTAAATTTCTTTACAAAATTTTCTTAGTTCAAAAAGTGATAAAGTAATATCTACTCAAAACTTTCACAACTCATTTTCATACGAAAATATAAGTATCAAATGTAGTTATATATCAGCGTCATCCTAAAGTATACAGGCAGTGTAGGAATTAGTACAGTACGGAACCGGGATTAACAACAGATTCGTATACAAACCATGCCCCTCAAACATTGAGGTATCATCACAGCACTCGCGAGAGCTGGGCCACGGCCACCTCCCTGCCAGGACCAGGCGATGTCCACAGTATTTACACGGACGTCCCGGGCGCACGCCGCTGGAGTTTAAGCACCATTGTAAAAAGGAGAGGAACCACGGTGACGGTGGTCCCAGACCACGGCTCCATCGGTCATGATATCACAGCTGCCATGGGGTGGACAGCAGAGACCCAAAGCCACCCAGGGAGAGCTCCTAGACATCCCATAGAACCCCACAGGTCCTGCCCCCACCCAGATCCAAACACGAAAGGAGGCCAACTGGAGAAAGTAAACCAACATTCTTAATGTCAACACATGTTTAAAAATAAGAATCCAAATGTGCAAAACGTGGCAGTGAGCGTGCATCCGCCGGCCCGCATGTTGAGGGATGCCTAGCAAGTCCTGGCGAGCTCCACGCTTTGGAGCAGCTGCCGCCGCCGCGCCTGCAAGGCCTCCTTCTCCAGCAGCAGCTGCTGCTCTGCGGCCTGCAGGGCCCGCACGTACTCTGCGGCCTTCTTCAGAATGACCACCTTGGCGGCCTTGTCGTTGCGCACCAGTTCGGGCACGTGGTCCCTGAGTGTCAGGAAGCTGGAGCGCAAGTCGTTGCGGCGCTGCCGCTCCAGGATGTTGTGGTTGCGCCGGCGCTCACTGTCCTCCGAGTCTGAGTGCCGCGGGCTTGAGTTCTTGGGCTTGGCAGGGGCTGCGCCCTTAAGGGGCCGCAGCACCACCTCGCCCTTGGGTCTCTTCTGCCGCGGTTCCTCGCTCTCCTCAAACGGTGAGGGCGCCGCATAGTTGTGCTGCTGGTGGACGGGGGCGCAGCGTTTGAGGGGCAGCTCACTGAGGCCCGGGCGTCCCGAGCCCTTTGGGCGCACAGTGATGGTGAAGGTGGTAACCGCCTTGCCGCCAGAGGAGCAGCGCCGCTTCTCCACGGTGACAACATCGATCTCCTCCTCCTCTTCTTCTTCCTCATCTTCGTCATCTTGGGGAAAAGAAGTGTTAGAGCGCACGCAGGGGATGCCCGGCTCTCCTCGGGTGTGCCTATCCAAACCTCTTTAAATTACTATGTACAAGCCAGGGTGGTGGTTCACACCTGTCATTCCAGCACTTGGGAGGCTGAGACAGGAGGATTGCTCAAGGCCAGCCTGCCTGAACTACGTAGCAAGATGCTGCCTCAGAAAAACAAAAACCAAAAATCAAGAAAGTAAATATTTATAGAAACACACTTTCGTTCCCAGAGTCCAGGAGGTGAACAGGGAGGACTGGGGCGCAGTCGCACTAGCGCTGCATCTGGGCTGCACCCCAGCACCACAAAATGAGAAAAAAGAAAAAAAAAAAAAACTTTCAGCAGGTGCTGAGACGGCTCACCGTCCTGCACAAAGTGCTTAAGCTTTCTGCACCTGGGTTTCCTTGGCAATTGCAAGAGGCTACGGAACCCCGTGCAGCGCAGCACGCCTGTGACCTCAGCACTCAGAGGCTGACGCAGGAGGGGCCCATGAGCTTGGGGCCAGCCTGGGCTAGAGATACTGTCTCATAAAAGAAAAAAGAAAATCCCACCAGCACACCACACACCAGTGTCTCCTTATTTGGGGAGCCTCGAGGAGTGAAACAAATGAGCTTAAACTGAAGATCCACTTCATTCCCTCAGAAAGAGGAGGAAGAACCGGGAGGGGGTTAGAACACGACGACCGGGCGGAGTGCGCCTACGCGCATGGCCACCGCCCACAATCATGATGCTTCGGGGCGGATACAGCTACGGGACACAACAGTGCTGGCTGCCCAGGAAGAAAACGTCCAATACGCCAGCCAGCGTGAACATCAAAACACAGCCTGTGCTGGCAAGGGGCGGGGAGCAAAGCCGGGGTTTGTTCTCAGACCCAGCGGGCTGCGGGGCTGGGCCCTTTAAGCTGGGCTTTGGGGCCCTGCCAGGCAGACAGCTGTGGGAAGTAAACGCTTCCTCACCTCGCGGCAGGCGCAAGCGTTAAAGGGACAGGGCCTGCAGCCGCGCGTATTCCCAGTTTGCTCCGGGAGCCGGGAGTAAATACAGCCGCGTCCAGAGGCACCCTGCAAACAGAGGCCCTTGGGCGCAGAGCCCGGGCGGCAGCTCAAAGGGCAGCACCGCGGCCCTCGAGCCCCAGACCGCCAGCAACGGCTCGGTTTAACCCTTGTTTTCCAAGGACAAGCACACAATGGAGCGGCCCTAACAGGCTGCTAGGGGCTTGCATTTACCTCCAAAATCTCAGGTCTCCAACCAGACCAGGAATTAGGGCCACAACATAGCTTGACCGCTGAAAGGGGTCAGCCATGAGAATGCACACGCCCGAGGGTGCAGCTTTGGGATGGAGGGCAGGAGGGTGGCACAATGGTCAGGCCTGCAGACCCCTCCTACGAGGCCCGGATACCGCGCTACAGGAGTAAACAGCCCACCACCCACGAAGGGCGGGGGAGGGGCGCCCCCTTGCAAAAAAATTGAAAAGACCGGCAGTTGCAACCTATACAGTCTCCCCAACTTCCTGCGCCCGAAATAGGATCTGCACGACCTTGCTCTTTTGGGGGCGCCTCCCCCCTCTTCTCAGCCCTGCGCTGGAGCTCCTTTCCATTGGCGCCAACAGGCCTGTGCCCAGGGTGGGGGACAAAACGATGCCCACAGCTAGATTCCCTGATGCTGGGCCGACACGCGAAGAGGGGACCTCTGGGCACCGGAGCTACCGCGTCCCGGAGCCAACAAAGGCAGCGCGCGCCGCGCGCCTCGCGCCTGGAGAGCAGTGCAAGGGCCGACCGGCTTACCCGAGTCGCTCAGCGTGTCCTCGCCGGAGGTGCTCGGCGCCACGGTGCTGTCTGAACGGTCATCAGAGCGTGGTGAGGCGGCCCCTGCGGCTGCAGCCACTGCGGGGACATCGGCGATCACCGGGGCTGCGCCTGGCGCTGGGATTCCGGCCGGGGCGGTGGGCACGGGTTCGCGAGGAGTCGGCCGGAATGGGAAGACCGCGGCGGGGTCCACGCAGTCGGCGGCGCCTCCAGGACGCACTCCCGGGGGTCCCGGGGTGGGGGGCGCAAGAGCCGGGAGCGCGCGGCCCAGCTGCAGCTTCTCGCTCACCGCGCGCTCCAGCTTCTCGCGCGCCGAAAAGCCGCTCCACATACAATCCTGCAGGATGACGGGGTTCGGGGTGAGGCGGCTCAGTTCCCCCAGACCAAACGCCTCCTCCTCGGCCGGGTCGCCCCACAAGTCAGGCTCGCACAGCAGCATCTCGGTGGCCCAGTCCGCGGGCTCCGGGAACGCCCGGCTCGGCGACAGGGGAGGCGTGGGCAGCAGCTGGAACTTCTTCCAGATGTCCTCTCCCGGCGGCGTGGAGTCGGGGCCACCGAAGTAGAAGTCATCCTCGTCTGGGAGGAAGCAGGGTTGCAGCGAGTCGAACTCGAGGTCCGGGTTCTTGCGGATCATGCCCGGCATGTCGTGCGGGACGGGGCCGGGCGGTGACCGGAGGCACCCACTGCACCCGCGGGCTCCGTCTCTCCCCAGACCTGCAAGCGACAGGCACGGCGCGGTGGGCTGGGGCGCCCAGCTAGCGTCCCTCTGCGCGCCCGAGCTCCCGAGGTGCAGAAGTCCTGCCCTGCGCTCTCTCTTTTGTGTACAAGCTGTCTACACCCAGGCAGGAGGAGCGTGCGGAGCCGGGGGGTGGAGTGGCCGTGCAACTTTGCAAACTGCAGCTCCATTCACACACGGCCGCCGTGGGAGGGGGCTGCTGGCGGTGCAGAACCGAGCTCGGAGCTCCCAGCATGCAACCCCCCGCCCCAGCGCCGGGACAGGACCACCGCGCCGGGGGTGCGAAACCTCAGCCCGCAGCCAAGCAGGGGATTCT
>NDGN011364174.1:0-18767 GCA_002564285.1 Tympanoctomys barrerae | reverse complement strand
GGATAACCCACTACTATTGTGGAGTACTGGACTATATTGGAATATTTTGCTGAATTCATGCATGCACAATATTAGGATGGTAATGGAATACCCATCTCTGATCAAACTGAACAATAAAAGGTGATATAAATGAAGGACAATTTTGTATCTGTATATACAAAATAGTTAGGATAGATAAATAGCTACTTTCTCTTAATTCAATAAGAAGAAATATCTGTACTAATTGTGTTTAGACAGGATATCATGTCTGCATCTCGTGCAATAAATGACTACTACAAAGACCACAAAATGCAATGTATTAATTGTTGTAACTCTCCTACCAACCTGTTTTGAACCTGTCACATTGCAATTTTTTTCTCAATAAAATTAATAAAAAAATTTAAGACATTAACTTCATATGCTTTTCCATTTTCCTTATTTAAAATTCCCCTACATTTCTCTGAACCTCCTTCATTTTAATGGTTAAAGTGGTTCTTAATAATGAAGCTATTTTAAAATCTCAGCTATTGTTTCATATCATGCAAAAGGACTCAATAATCATCCCGTACAAGGAATCTAAAGTTGCTTAAGGAGAAAAGAGGTAAAAACTAAGATATATTAAAGAGCAAAGTGGTTACTCACATTACAGACTACAGTTGAATAGAAGAGGGGTTAAAAAGTAGGGATAAGTTTGTGTTTGGTTTAAGGCAATAGAAACTGAAAAGCAAAAGATTATTATACCCAATATTCTCCAAAAAAACTGCTTTAACACTTTTCTACTGTTTCACTGCCACACTATCTTAAGATTATCTTATTTTAATTAATGTCAACAGGCTCTGAAATAGCCTTTTGAAAAGCCACTCATGAAATGAGCACAAAATGGAACAATTTCTATTATCTAGTGTATACTCAAAAAAACCCCAATAGGTTATTTTAGTTCAATCTGTTTTTCCGAATTTGGAACTTACTGTTGTGATTTCCCACATAGGAATGTTTTCATTGTGTCTCTTAAGTTCCAGTTAGAGAACTTCCAACTCATGCCACCACATCTCAGAATGCCACAGTGAATCATTTGAGTGCAATTGGGCAAGAAAAATAGGAAACAGCTGTTACAATTAGAAAAGAAGAAATGTATTCTTCATGGATGTTGTGCACTCAAAGTAGAAATATTGAAGGTGATAATAATGAGAAATATTTAAATGATCGAATTTACAGGATAAAAATCAACATACAAAGTTCAGTTGTGGTTTTAAGTACTAACAATGAATAAGATGGACTAGAAACAAAAAAAAATCAATCTCATTAAAAGGTATAAGAAATAACATTACTTAGTAAATCACAAAAAAACAATGTAATTGTATATATACAGGTTCAGAAAATTTTTGAAAAAATGGAATAGTAGACAAAGAATTAAAGGGTGTCACATGTTTGTTAAAAGATATAATTATGTCAATACTTAACATGAAAGGTTATGCTTTAGGTTATTATTGTGAAACTCATGCATGTCTTTTAATTGTGGATGAAAACGAGCATGATATAGATAGAACAATGAGCACAAGAGCTCTGGAGTGAGTCCTACACATGAATCAGCATAACATACTCCATCCAATAAAACCAGCACTGTAGTAGGATGAGTTAAGAGGGCTATAAGTTTTGACAACTGCCTAGGAAACTTAGTGACTGTCCGTTTCTTGTTTCTAACATAAAATATTCAACACCCAACTTTAATGTAGGAATGGGGATTTTTAGCACAGTTTGTAGAGGGTTCACCACATAGTCAACTGGTTCCAAAACAAGTGGCCATGGTAGATGGGCACTATAGAACAGAAACAGCCCATGGTGTGGCAGAGCAGAAATAAGGCAGCAAACAGACAGCAGCCTTCTGTCTACCCATTTATAGTCCATACAGGCTGCATGTCTATTGTTTGGTGCCACCTACACCTAGGGTGGTCTCCTATTGTCCATGCCCTTAATCCCAGTACCAGACACTTAATCTGTATTTACACACTGTAATCCAGACAACCTTCAAAACTCATTTTCAACTGAATGAAACTTTAGGAAGACATCTAGATACAAAATGTAAAAGTGACTTAGGGATTGTGATCCATGGTAAAATGTAAATAAGGGCAATTGATATATCTAAAGGTGAAGGCTCTCAGTTCCTACTCAAAATAAATGGAACTCAAATGATCATTAGTCCATAAAATATCAGTCTTGTGTGTTGCAATGTCCTATGTCATCCTGCAGAATCTCAAGATTCCCATCAGTGTATTGCCTATGCATGGAAAATTAAATTTGTTCATCTATTAATTAGGCAGCCTACTTGCTTTCATTGCTAACAACCTCTAATATACCGAGGATACGGTGACAAACATGAGGTATTGTAGGTTCTGGGTCTCAGCCTGAAGTCAAAATGTCACTCTACACTAAAATCAGCATGGGCTTAATTTACCACTGATTTTATTTTACTTTTATTTTATAGAGAAAAAAAAACAAGAATAAAGACAAAAAGCAAACAACATAGAACAATAAAAATGGGGTAGAATTTCAAAACAAGAACAGAAAATTAACAGTGGTTGTTATATTACATATTGCTATTATCAAATTTGTTGCTCAGATGACCAGATACAGGCTTGCAAGTTTGATCAAGAAATTAAACATTAAATGTGTATGATAGGGTTCACATAAGAATATAAGTTTCTTTGAGGTCATAATATTAAGGGAAATAAATAAGAGATAAAAGCTTGTATGATGCATGATTTATTTTAAATGATAAAACTAAGATATACATGAAGATCAAAATATAATATAGTGGGAAGAAAAGGATAGATTTTTCTAAAAGAAGGGGATTAAGATATAGAGCAAGCAAGTGAGGAGAGGAAAGTAGGTAAAAAAGGAATTAGGTTATGTTATGTACATATATCAGCCCAGGTGTTAATATGTTCCCATATAAATTTAGATTTGTGTAAAATTTTTTTTTTGAGAGAGGTCTCTTGGACCATTTGGCCTAAAACTCATGACCATCTTTTTCCCTCAGAATCATGACAAGCTTTGTACCCCTCTAAATGACATTGTAGAACTTTAACACACTCACATTACCAGGTAAACAGTATCAGATTTAGTTAGAAATGTTTTACATAAACTTGTACAAACCACACTCAATACAAGAAATTGAATGCATTTTTTCATAACATTTTCCTTTAAATGAATGTATTTTAAAATTGTGGTTTAGAGGGCTGGCCAAAGAGCTCAGTGGATTAAAGTGCCTGCAAGCAGGCACAGGGCCCATGGGTTCAATCCCCAGCCCTGCCGTGCCAGTCCCACCCCTGGGGCATGCTGAGAAAGCAATTGAGACTGGGCATGGTAGTGCACACCTGTAATCCCAGATCTTGGGAGGTTGTAAAGAGAAGAATCACTATGAGTCTAATCTAGTAATGAAACCCTGAATACCCTGTAGACCCTTCCCTAAAAAAATAAAATAAAATAATTGTGGTTTAAAAGCACAAAATTTCCAATCACATGGATTTATAGCTAAGTATGGTGGTGCATGACTGTAATTCCAGAACTTGGGAAGCTAAGGCAGAAAGATCACCATGAGCTCAAGGCCAGTTTGGGCTACATATTGAAGTCAAGGCCAGTCTGAGAGATACTGTTTCATAAAACTAACTGATGCAAAAGACCAGGCCATCAATACATCAGTGGCATGGAGGACCAGCTTGGCAAGGCACTATTTCTGAAGGGCCCCTGCAGAGCTAACAGTTGGTGAGTGAGGTGAGCTGGTACTGTGTTCTGGCACACAGACACTCAGACACACAGAATAGAAGTGGGTGGGTGGGGCTGCCTTTATATATCAAATGGTTGGGGATGAACCCCAGCAGCAAAACAATGCTGAGTTACTTCACTGTCGAAGTCTTGGAGTGGAATGAAGGGATATGCATTGAGACACAGTAGACTGCCAGGCTGTTGGGAATTAGACTGTAGGAATTGTTCTCAGAAGTTGGTAGGTAGGAGCACCCAACTCTGCCAGTGACCACTAAATCCCAGTCTTAGCCCTAAATATAAGGGACTGGTAGCATGCTTCTGGTCAAAGACCAACAGATTATATTTGGCTCAATAGACACCACCTATGTATGAGAACTATGTAAGTTTGGTGGATTTACACAGCACATTTCTAGGATCTGACTTGGACACTATTACAGAACCTAGAACGTGAGAGGAATTTTATTATTTTTCTTTATCATTGACACCTAGCTGGCTTTACTTATTTATTATAAGTTGCAGCATGGATGGGCCAGGCACAGGTACTTGGACTGGAAAATCAGGAAGGGTTTCTTCGTTTCAGACTAGGAGAACCCCCTGTTGGTGTGCTCATAACTTCTAATGTATGATCATTCTGTGTACAGTTAAGTTTTGAGTGACAATAACAAACATTTGGAGGTTTCACTTTCATTATGTATAACAATTTTGTGTCAAGCAATCTTCAATAGGGGTCAATAATCTTCCTAGTTAAGCTAACACATTCTGAAATTGGAAGCAGGACTTGAGAGAGTGGTCAGACACACAAAGGTCCCAGACACTCCTGGCTATACCCAGGACACTAATTGCCCCACCACAACCTCTCACTAATTAGGATAAAGAATCTGAATAAAATATTTTATCATTTCCACATCTCCAAATCTGTAGGGGTATGGTTGTCATGTACGGTTCTCATTTTGATGGAAGTGAAAAATAAAAGACTACTAGAGTTGTTCTATGAGATGTGTGATCATGAAGTTATGCTGATAGCACAATTTGAAAGAGAAGAAACAGGAGGAAGTGGGTGAGAAAGGCTGAAAGGAGGAGAGGAAGAAGGATAAGGTATGGGAAAGGATTTGATAGTTTGTTCTATCTAAATGCAGAGTACTATTAGTAGGTTGCAGACAGGCAGTGAGAGGTTATCAAAGGCTATACTTGCACATGCAGAAGGGCTGCTGCCAACTACAGGCTGTTGGGCCTTGGGAACAGCAAAAACTTATCACATCCATAATAACTTTTTCAGCCATGCCAAGGGAGACCTTCCTCAGGCATGCCTTGTCAAGGTGAGGAAGCACATTTGTGATAAAGTTGAAGGTAAAGTTGTACATAAAATCTTCCTACACTGTAGAAATACACTGTGAACACATGAAAGTAGACTATTTAAAACATTTTCTCATCCCTTTTAGAATTGTTCCAAAATAGATGATCCAAGGTACCACCTAGAGAAAGACAAAATCTTTGCTTCCAGGAACCTGTGTGAAAACCCTGTCCGAGGTCATTGGCTGCTGGTCTACCAGAAAACACAGGTACAACCTGCCAGGTATTCCACTGAGCAGACCTGTTTCCTTGGTCAAAAGTCTCCCTACATAGACCTGGCTACTCTTCACTGGAAAGATAGAGTTCTCAGGGGACAGCTTAGGTCATGTAAAGCTGAGGTTCCAAGAATTATTAACACATAGCACCAATTTGTGACTTGGAATGTAAAAATTGCCCCAGAAGTGGTCCATCTTCTAGCCCCATGCCAACCAACTTTGTGTATCCGACTACATCTGGACAATATTTTCAGAATAACAGCAGCATAGCACACATATCCTTTCCCACTGCCTTCCCAGCCTAAAAAGGAGTAGGAAACCAGAAAAAAAAAAAGCATAAAGTCCTTTATCACCATTTCCTATTTCCAGGACAACAGCCAAATGGCTGGGGTCATCATCTGCAGTTTCTACAGTTACCTTGGCATTAACAAGAGAATCACCCACTACCACCCAAGGACCAGGTTCTATACCCAAGTCCCAGAGACTTAGCACAAGAGATTGCCTACTTCCTATTGTAGCAGCAACATTACAGAGAAGTTCTATGCTCCCCGCTGCAGCCTGTATCTCTAAAAATGATGATTAGAGTTGGCAAGTAGCTCAGTGGACTAAGCACCTGCTTTGGCAAGCTCAGGGACCAGGGTTTGATTGTCAGTCCTACATGCTGTGCCAGCCCGCCCTGGGGCACACTGAGCCAGTAAATGAGTCCAGGCATGGTGGCATGCTTGTAATCCCAGTGCTGGGTAGGCTGAAAGCAGGAGGATCTCTATGAGTCCGAGATGCATAGGTAAACCCTGTACCAAATACATTAAAAAGAAATAAAGAAAAAAAAAACCCACAAAATGATGGTCAGCTGGCCTCCAATGCCTCCGGGATGGGAAATACAGCAAGTTCTATGGCAGGTGTTGCTTCACTGAATTTCCCAGATGTTCACAATTGCCAGTTACAAAAATGAGCACTTTTGAGACTGGGCATGGAGGCATGTGCCTATAATCCCAGCACTTGGGAGGCTGAAAACAGGAGAATCACTATGAGTTGGATCTACATAGTAAGACCTTGTAGACCTTGTACTAAATACAAAAAAAAGCACTTTTATGCCTACACCATAGTATGCCTTATTGTTCCTTATTGCAGAGGCAATGACTACAGTAATATGTGCAGTCAGATCAGTGAGAGTCCACATAATTGTCTGTGATTTTTCTCTTTCTGGCTCACCTTGGCTCATGTATGATCAGTTTCTACCAAAGGAGCCCCTTTGTTGCTAATTTCATTTCTTTATGTCCTCCTTGTGTATAGATTTAGGGTTTTAATATTCTCTTTTTACTGATTGAAACCATCATGAGCTTTTCCTTTAAAAATCACATAATGCTTTAAAAAGATGTCTTACAGTAAAGAATTTTTTTTAAGATTTGGTATTCAGGTTTAAACCCCCGATCACCCACTGCTATTCACTCACACCTCTTCTTACTGTGGAATGGGACCTCCATGCTCCACTTGGGCTTCCTTGAGCTTGCCATCTTGCTGCCCCACTCAGCCTCCTGCACGGCTGGAGCTGCATCCATGTCCTGCTCGACCGGGTAAAGAATACTGTGTTCTGCCAAATATCCACTAATTGAAGGCACATGTATCCTGCTTGTGCATTGTTGGATTACATTGTTTTCATATTTTGATTAAGATTATTGTTACTGTGTTCAGGAATGACAAGTCACACTCAGTCTGTTTCTGAGATTATCTTTAGGGGTCTGGAATCTTCAAAATGTTCTTATCTCAATAAGATTTGGTTTTGTTGCTTTAGTATCGTGCAAAATGATATTTCTTCATCATTTAACAAGTTTGCAGTGAATAGGTCTGACAATTTCTCTATAGAAAATTGTATGAATATGCATTCTTTTTTTCAATAATTACAAGGCAACTGTTTTTCCTTGAGTCATTTTTAGATGTTACATTTCTCTAAGAAGTTGTTCATTTCAGAAAAGAATTCACATTTCCTGGCATCACATTGGAGGTGCCCACAACTCACAGGTGGAGCATATTGCAGCAAGGAGCTGCATTGTATTTGCATCATTTAGGACAGTCCTGGCACTGAAGTTCCTTCTGAAAGCCAACTGCAGTGGTGGTGCCAAGCTTCTGCTAGCTGGGGTCTGAGAGGCTGCCCAAAGGCTTGACCCAGTGTCCATCAGCTGTTGTTGCCTAGTTCCCATGGATTAAGCCACAGATATCTTCAGGCTCCTGGAAGCTCTGGAACTCAACCCCTACAAGAAGTACTCACAGGGAAGCTAGAGGAGGTTTGGCGGCCAAAAGTGTCCACAGATAGTCCACAGATTTTAGGGTTTTTCTCTGTGTGTGTGTGTGAGAGAGAGAGAGAGAGATAGCTTATTTATATTACAGAAAAAAATCAGGACAATGCATACTCTTTCACATATATCCACACACAATCAAATATATCTTAGACACATGTTCTCTGGAAAGATCACTACAAAATAAGGCAACCTGCCTAGATCTCTTGTTTTATTCTTCATCTACAGTGCTGTGTTGTATAGTCCAAGCTCTCTGAAATCTGGCCATGGTGAAACGTTCTCCCTTTAGATAAACTGTGGATGCCTTCATTGTGCCATCTGAACTTCAAGCACCCTCTATTTTGCTTCTGCCTGAGCTTCTGTGGCTGCTGGGCTATTTGCTTGTGATGCAGATGACAGCCACATAGATGGAAGCAATGTGAAGTGGTCTCACCACTGTAAGAAGTACTGAAACCTACAGGACAGAGAACAACATAGAAAACAGGATTAATGTTCAATTATTTGTCCAATCTTGCATATTATATCTGTTAATCTGAGCAACAGATTTGACAAAAATAGATAAAAAAGCATAATAGAACAAACCATTGTTAATTTGTTATTTTTGTTTTGAAAATCTGCACTATACGTAGTGTTATGTTATTCTGTTTCTGTCTTTGTTTTTACTATTTGTTCTTGCTTTTGTTTGTTTTTATTCTTTAAAATAAAATAACTTTAAAAAAAATGAAAACACAGTTGTCCTTTTTCACCCTGTTGTGCAGTAGACTGTGAGCACAATCACACCTGCAGATGGCGCCGGCATCCTGCTGAATGCTCACACTGTGCACACAGAGGCCGTTGTCATACTCAGGACAAGATATGTGGCATTCTGTGGCACTGTGCTAGCATTGTCTGGACCACTTCTGTGCAGGAGATTTGGATGCTGTACTCCCTGAGCCCTCTGTTCTTGCAGAACACCCAGCTTCAGACTTAGGACTTTTAGCTGCATTATCTTGACATCGATCCAAAGACTTGACTTGCACCTATCCCCTATCTCTTGACAGGATGCTTCTCATTAGGCTTCCCACAAAAGCATAGAGGTGACTGAAGTTCATTTGGGAACAGTCAGTGTCTCACACACACACACACACACACACACACGCATGTGTGTCATCCTCAGCACCTTCATCACCAAACTGGTGATATCACAGGTGGGTGGCTCTTTTTGCCTGGCTCCTCCAGAGCCCTCGGTGGCCTTTATGGGTAGCCCCTGTTCCTGGGCAGTGGCATGCAAGCCTCCTGTTGCCTGTGGCTCTGCCGTGTGTGTGCAGCCTGTTCAGCTGGCACTCCCTCAGGAGCTGTGGGCCCTGGAGGCTGCACTGAGCACAGGCACTCATGCATTCCAGCTGACAGCTGAAGTCCCAGTGTCTCTAATTCTATACCTTCCTGTTAGGTTTCAGGTGTCTGTGTCCTGGGGGAAGACAGTATCATACCAGCTAGGGGATTCCAGCTAGGAAGTCTTGGAGGAGGAGTGCCATTGTATGTTTTTTCCCCCAAGGGAAACAATATAATACAGGACACATTTTATACTAGTATTTTATAATGAATCACCCAAAGAATTATATACAAGTGTAAGAAACCTACCCACACACTAACCAAAGAATCCAATTACAGGCCTGGATCTTAATATCTTGCATGAGTCCAGATGAAAACATAGAGCTCATAACAATGCCCACTAGAACCCACAACAAAGTTTCATGCCAGTCTGCTTTATGGATCTGTCCTAAGAAGGCCCAAAGGTCAGTGGTAGAAGCTAGGAAGTCTATGCTGCAGAATGAAGAACCTGTGCTAGCAAGCTGAGGGATCTGGAGCTAGCTAGCAATGCTCAAAAAAAAAAGCACCTGAGCTCCCCACAAAGACCACAGCCATCCCCAACAACAGTGAGGTCCTGAGCTCCTCCAGCAATGAAAGCTGAGTTCCTATCAAGAAAGCCAATGGATAAGTTTTTCCTTGAGGCTGAGCAGTGCACCATCTTCCCCTCCAGAGCCAGGAAGTGATGCTCAAAACGAGGACTATAGCACCTCCTAAGTTCATCAGGAAAGTGAGAATAACAAGGTCCTCCAGCAGAGCAGTCCAAGAGAACTAGCAGCTTCCAACAGAGTCAACAGCTTCTCCAAACAGCATCCCTAGCAGCATTCAGGCAGCTTCTCCTGTTCTGCCTTTATGCAGCTGGCAACAACCCTTGTGATCATGGTATCTCTCCTGCCAGGTAAGTATGGGCAGTGCATGGCTAGTGGCTTAGTGTTCATTTTCTCGAGTTTTGTGAACCAGCTCCTGGCATTGCATTCAATTTTCTTTAACAAAAAGGAAAGGAGCTGAATTAGATACCTTTGATAGTGAATAAAAGGAAGTGAACAGCTTGTTTTTCACTCACTGGATCATTTGTTCTCCAGGGGCAGAAATGTAGTACAGGTGGTTCATGGTGACCCTTTAGGGTCATGTTAAAATCAAGTTAAGTCACTCTTTTTTGATGGACCCATGGAGCATATCAAAGAGAAGAAAAAGAAGCTTCCTGCTGTGCAGAAACTCTTAAGAACAAGCAAAGACATTTCACAGAGCTGGAAAATGCCTGAGAAAGAAGTGTGCCTAAAACATGCTTTGAAAGGCAAGGAGGAAGCTCTCTGGGAAATGCCAGGTAGCACATGAGGAGTCTAGAGAGATGCACAGAGCTGTGCTCGCAGGAAACGGAAGGAACTTCTCTGTACCCGCAGAACCCAAGCTGGCACTGACAGGGGATCAGGGATATCAATGGCATAAGCCACTGCAGCTCCTCGCCTTTGCCAGATCGTCAATGGCAACTTGTTAAGCATAATGTCCATTAACATGCTGAGAACTGTGGAGTCCGATATGTCACGGAGCCACCCACAGCTGATATCAGTAAATGAATTAATATACTAGCATGACTGCGGCACAGTCAGGAAGAAGTGATCTGCCTGGACAGATAAGGCCAGTCTGGACACTGACTGCTTGACCTTTTGGTAAATGTGACGTCACCTGCACAGAGGATCTGATCTACAAGATCTGTACTGTTGGAAAGCACTTCAAGGAGGCAAATAACTTCCTATAGTTCTTTAAATTGTCTTCTCCAGGGACTGGAGTGATCACTCAGTGATCTAAGCACCTGCCTGGCAAGCTGAAGGACCTGAGTTCAATCCCCAGTACTACATGCTGTGCCAGCCCTGGAACCCCAGGGGTGCCACACCAGCCACAAAAAGCAGGTGTGCTGACACGTGGATGTAATACCAGTGCTAGGGAGACTGAGACAGGGGGATGCTACAAGTCTGAGCTGTGCAGTGAAACCCTGTAACAAGTATTTTCTTAAATTGTCTTCTCCACAAGATAGAACCAAGGAAGACCACCCATTTTGTGGAAGGTGGAGATGCTGGAAACAGGGAAAGCCGCATCTACAGGCGCATTAGAAAGATGAATTAAGGTAGCTACCATGGTGTTTTTGTGATTTGGTCAATTAATAAGAGTCTGCTTCCAAAACCTAAAAAAAAAAAAAAAAACCCTCAGCTCAGGTGGGCCTTCTGTACCCAGCCTCAGGCTAGTCTAATTCAGCTGGGTATATTTTAATTTAACTGGTTGACTGCCAATTAAGCGTGTTCTTCTGGCCTGGACTGGAGAAGACTCACGAGCGCTGCCGGCAGGGGCGCGGGGCCCTGCGGAGAGCAGGCTGGGCGGCTGGTAGGAGGGACAGGGTGCCCAGTCCCACCCGGAGCAGCAGGGCCTCCTGAAGGGGTCCCTTTTGTAGGTTCTCCCAGCTCCCCAACTTTCCGCTCCCGATGTGGGTTCGCACGCCCCCTGGAGGCGGCTGTACAGACGCCCCAGCGGGCCGCTCCAGTAGCCTCACCCGCGGGGCTGGCGGCGGATTCGTCCCACCCACGCCGTTCCGTCGGATTTCAGATTTCAGGACTGGAGCGCGAGGCGAGAGGCTGGTCGGACGCGAGGGCTGTGAGGTTCGTGCTGTCCTAAGCACAGCTGCGCAGCCGCACAGGCTCTCGGGGTGGGATGCTGGGTCGGGTGGCAGAGACCCTTCCTCAGTCATCTCGGGAGGGTCCAGTCCGCTAGTGCCGGGAACCACAGGTGGCAGGACAGGTGCGGGTGCGGCCGGGGTCACGTGGTCCTCAACATGCACCAGTAAACCAGTTAGCAGTTCTGCCTTCTTCGTTTCTGCCCTCAGAGGTCAGGAGCCAGCCTGGCCCTCTGTGACGCTCCTGTGCAGGTGGGGGACAGCAAGATCTACACAGAGTTCTCCGGGTGACTTGGCTGGATAAAATGTGTCCGCTGCAGATCTCACAGGTGCTTCCATCAGGTTCCTGCCGCCCTGTGATTTCATATCTTCCTTCCGTCCTGCCCTACGTGGTCCATCCCTGCCTGGGTCACAGGAGCCGCAGAGAGCTGCCGATGTCCCCGGGAACGGAGGAGCCAACACCAGGGTCTGAGCAGTGCCTGCAGGAAGCAGACTTGTCGGGGATGTGCCTATTTGCCTGTCCTTGAGACTGTGGTGAGGAAGAAAGACATATGGAAAGAAACAACAGAGAAGTGAGCAAATATAATTTGTGCAAAATATATTCGTTTCTGTGTATGCTATATCTCAAAGATTCAAGATTTAATTGCAAGGTTTACAAATATTTTGTTTTCCTCAGAAGACTTAACAAAACTAAATTCTTACTGAGGTATAACTGACAGTACAGTGTTGTTTATTTGTGTTGTTCAAATTGATATTTTGATATATTTATATGCATATCCATCACCTGCCACAGTTACTTTATTTGTGTGAGGTGCAAACTTTTAGGATTTCATTTAGCAAGTTTCAAATATAAACCTGTGTTATTATCTGTAGTTATTATGGTGTACATTAGATCAGTTAGCCAAATGTTCTTTGAGTTCATTTGTGTTGTTATAAATGAATTGTCTGTGTGTCTGAAGTGTGTGTGTGTGTGTGTGTGTGTGTGTATGTGTGTGTGTACACGTGTCTGTCTATACTGCCTGTATAGTCATTAAGAACTCTTAGAAACACTGCCTTGGCTGGCATGGACTCAGTCATCCTGTTTCATTCTGAGTAGCTTGAAGTACTGGCAAGTTTCTGGCACTATGCCTAGCTGATTTCCTTCTTTCTTCATGTATCTCCTACATCTTCTTTATCCATTTAGTGTCAATTAACACTTGAATGCTGGGCAGATTCCTTGGTAAATGGTCCTTTTCATAGTGTGGTGTTTAATCCTGACTGTTGGCTTGATTAGATTGAGAGATACCTAGATTAGTAAAGCTTACCTGGGTGTGTCCATGGGTGTTTCCAGAGTCTGGCCTGAGTCAGCAAAGTGGGGGATGGGATCTGCCTTCGTTGTGGATGGCACTGTGCAAACCATCTGAGCTGCCCAGGTGGAACAAAAGTAGAAGCAGGAAGCCTGTCAATGTGAGTAAGCCTGACTCAGACTAAATCAGGTCTCCTCACACTGGGCGGGTTCCTCTTTTGCTGCTGCCATCTGTGGACACCAGGCTCCAGTTTCTACCACCTTTCAACACAGACTCACTCCAGCAGCTCTCCAGGGAGTTTCCAAGCTTTGAGCCTAAGGTTGGGATGCATCACCGGATCCTCTTCTTCTGAGGCTGCCAGCATCTTGGGCTGATCAACTGAAGGATCCCCATGTCTGCTGTGCTCAGATGACCATGGTAGAAGATTCAGCTCTGATTCAGTAAGCCAAGTTAATAATGTGCTGAAGATAAATACAGTCTGTTTGTTCTGTTTTTCTAGAGAGCCCCAACCAATATAGATTTTGGTACTGACAGTGATTCTAGGGGAACAAAATTGAAAGAATGAATTTAATTGTCTGGTTTTCTGGAGTTGGCTTTTTATTTTATTTTATTTGCGGAACTGGGGATTGAACTCAGGCCCTTGTGCTTGCCAGGGAAGTGCTGGAGTTGGCTTTTCAATTAAGCCTGCAGTTACTAAACACTGTCTGTCTGGTGGGCCAGGGTATGAACTGGACCATGGGATGCGATATACAAAGGACATTCATCTATTAGTCCTATTGCAACTCCTGTGAGATGCCAGAAATTTACTGACTCTGTATATGATATTTTTGAACACTTTTTGGGAACTGAGAAATGTGGCATTGGCTGTTTGCTCCTAGCATCAGCAAACAAAGTGATGAAGGAGTGAGCTCAGAGATTTAATGTCCATGTTCCACAAGGGGCACTGCACTCAAAAGAACTTCGTATCTTTTCACTTCATAGAGGAGGGTCTGGGGAACATGTGGGAACTGAAATTAGGACTGAGATGGTGGTGAAGAGGCATAAGATTCAGTCAGACTGAATTTATTGATATCGTCATATTCAGCAGAGATTCAAGATTTAACGTTGCATCTCCTGGAGTTAAACTTGCTAATTTATGTGGTTGTTGGTTGATAAGTGTAGAAAAAGTGCACTAGGAATGAGCTATGGTGCTTAACGTCCCTTATTTTACTATTTCTTAATGTCCTTTTTCATTTGCTTATTTTTAGTGCTTCAAATTAAACCCCAGGCCTTGCACTAAGCTACGTGGTGTGTGTGTGTGTGTGTGTGTGTGCACGTGTGTGTAACTTTTTGAGCCAGGGTCTCCCTAAATTACCCAGGCAAGCTTTTCTCAAAATTGTGGTCCTCCTGCCTCAGTCAGTGAAGTCGCTGGAGCAGCTGGAATAAGAGGTACCATGCATGCTCATTAGTTCAGTGCTGGTGATGGGATTAAAAAGCTCAGGGAAAGGGGGATGCTTCAGTGGACTCTCCACTAGGAGGATGGAGATGATTTAACCTTCATCAATAACTTAGGAAAGATGTTTGTGAGAAGAGTGTCAGCATCTCTGTCCTTTCTCTTTTCACTATGCCAGATCTTATAATGGGGACGACAGCTGCTCAGTTGGGAAACTTAGATGTGATGGGTGTAATTGGATCCTGGAGTGTCAGGGGACAACTGGACGCATTCAGGCATCAGAGGCAAGGTAGGTGCACTCAGTGTAGTGGATGGCAGGGCAGAATCATGGCAAAATGGTCTGACTTGTGTTGATTGATGGCACTGGCTAACTGAACATGAGTGTTCCCATAGGTGGAAAACCTACTAAATTATACTGGACCTCTGTGAGCAGGAAATTTTCCAGAGCAAATGACCATAAGTGGACCCTGAAACATTGAAAGAGAATTGTATTGCCCAACCAATTCTCAGGCTTGAACCAGTTTACAGACCTAAGAACCCTTAATTGAAAGACAGGATAGGTCTCCTTGAGGAAGGAGCTTGTATCTGCCAAAGAATTGCAGTGTCATTCTGTGTACCATACTTCCCATTAGGGACAAAAGGCCTTTTATTAGTGTGAGTATGCATGGGGCAAAGGAAATAGCACTTTTAGAAACTACTGGATACTAGTTCTGACCTGGTGCTGATTCCAAGAGATCCAAACCATCATCATGGCCCTCTTGTCATGGAGGTCAGGTGATCAATGGATTCTTTGCAAGTGTCCAGCCGACTGTGGAGCCCAAGTGTCCCCAAACACATCTTGTGGTCATTTTTATAGTCCCAGAATGCATAGTTTGGATACAGATACTGAGCAGAAAGAAAGTTTGGATAGAAATACTTAACAAAATTTCTGTATTTGTTCTTTACCCTGTGGAATGAAAGCTGTTATGGTGGGAGAAGTCAAATGGAAGCCATTAGAGCTGTGTAGATAGAAGGGGGGATGAAACCCAAAACAATACTGCACCCCTCAAATGATCACAGAAATTAGTTCCACTATCAAGCAAGGCCTTGAAAGATGCAGGGTTGGTGGAGTTCCCACCACATACCTATATAAATTGCCCACTTGGTCTGTGCGGAAGACAGCTAATTCTTAGAGAATATCAGTGGGACCATATAAGTTTAATCAAGCAGTGACTCTAACTCTAGGTGATCTATGAGATATGGTTTCTTACTTAATCATTATTTCCTGGTATTGGCACATAGCCATTGATCTGGTCAATATGTTTTATCCATACATATGCATCGGGCCTAGAAGAACCACTTTGCTTCCAGTAGGCAAGGCCAGCAAAAAACGTTTGTTTTCCTAACTCTGGGTTATGTGGGTGTTTCAGCCTTGTGTCATACTCAGTGTTCAGGGACCTTAATAATCTCTTCCACCCAGTCTCATAGGTTTGTTACATGATGGCATTATGCTGATTGGGTAGAATGTTGAAAGGTGGCAATCACTCTAGACTTGTTTCATTTTTTGTTTTTATTTATTTATTTATTTATTTATTTATTTTGCAGAACTGCAGATTGAACTCAGGCCCTTGTGCTTGCCAGGGAAGCACTTATTCTACTCAGCCATCTCCCCGGCCCTAGACTTGTTTTAAAAGCATTTTCATGTCAGAGAATGAAAAAGAAATCCAAGCGAAATTCAAGTTGTGCCTTAATAACTTTCCAGGTAGTCGAAGCAAAATGCCCAACACCTGCATCTTAAAGTAGGAGAGGTTTATTTTGGCTCACATTTCAATCCAATGTTAGCTGGTTCCAAGGCAATATGGCATGGCAGAGGGATATGGTACAGGAGAGTTAGTCATAGAAAGGAAGACAGGAAGTAGAGTGTGTGGGGTGCTGGGAAGGGAGATACTACATAACCTTGCAGGTTAAATCCACAATGACTCACTTCTTCCAACCAGGCCCCGCCTCCTAATAGCAGTCAGCTGAATGCCCCTATAACCTGATGACCTTGCAAAAGTACTGCCTAGGATATTAGAGACTTTTGGGGGATATTTAGATATAAATCATAAGACCCTCCTACCTCAGTGAAATTTCTAGAGTTTAGTGATGTGTAGTACATCAAAATGTCCCTTCTGGGGTGTAGGAGTTGTTGCATCCGCACCCCTCAACAATTAAGAATGAAACAGCATGCCTATTGGGCTTATTTAGATTGTAGAGGCCAGACATTCCTTGTTTGGGTGTGTTAATTAGTCACAGAGTGACTCAGAAAACTACTAGATTCGAGTGAGGATCAGGACAGAAGGAAACTCTCCAACAAGGCTAAGCTTTCTGTGTAGGCTGTTCTGTCACGTGGCCCATATGATCCAGCAGACCTACTATACTTGAGTGTCTGTGGGACACTGACAGATCTCATAGGTGAATCACACAGAGGCCTTTAGAATTTTGAGCCAAGAATCTCTAATCATCTGTAGATAACTACCTGTGCTTTGAGAAACAGCTGTTGACTTGCTGCTACTGGGCTTAAGTGGAAACTGTATACTTGGTCATGGACCACCATGCTGCCCACCATGAAATGAGTGTTCTCTGGCTTGCCAAATTATAAAGACCAGTGTGCAGAGAATTAATTCATTGTTGTAAGAGGTGACATACACATCATTGGGCTATCCAGTCCGAAGGCACATGTGAATTATACAAAGAAATGGCCCAAATGCCCATGGTTCCTACTTCTGCTACAATGCTTTCTGTCTCCTATCATGCACTTATGGCCTTTTGGAATGTACTCTGTGGTTAAATAACAATGAAGCAGACTCATGTCTGTTTATAAACAGTTCCATGCATTATCCAGGCACTCATCCATTCAAAACTGGACACCAGTAGCACTATATAACCCCTTTCTTCCACATCACTGGAAGGCAATTGTAAAAGGAATTTTTTAGAGTGGACACAAAGTTCGCTATATTCCTGGTCATGTATTTGAATTGGCAGAAAAGAAAGCCAGGTTTGTGATTATACACCATCTAAAGGCTTTAGCCAATAGTCTAGATGGATGTTTAGTGACTTGAAATAAGCATGACTGAGAAACAGTGGCAAAGACATTTGCAAGGAGGCATGATGATAGACCTCATCACACCAGTGAAGATATTTGTGTCCCATGTGTTTCTTTTGTTTTGTTTGTGTTACCAAGGATTGAACTCAGGACCTTGTTGTGCTTGCCAGGCAGGTGCTTATGCCACTGAGTTACCTACCTAGCCCCATACCCCATGTGAAGACTCAAGAAAATTAACTTCAGCAGAAAAGACATCAATAATCAAGTGATAGAGCCATTCTTTGAATTAAAAATAACTCAGACCTTTCAGACATGAAGATTGAGGGTCACACTTTTTAATGGTTAATGATAGTTTTCAGTTGATTGGATTGTAGATTAGTTCATTGAAGAGATAGTTTGATGGCGTTATTGGGCATTAATGGAAATAGGAAGGGTAACTGTTTAAATGCAATGGAGAATGTGGATTTGACTTCAGGGCCTATTGCCGGTCAGTGGCCCTTATCCTTGGTTCTCTTGCCTTCTCTGCAGTGTTATTCCACCACACACTTCTACCATGATGTTCTGACTTGCCTGACTCCCATAGCAATGGAGCCAATTGGCATGGACTGAAACACCTGAAGTCCTGAGCCACAATAAACTTTTCCTTCTCTGTAGGTAACAATGGCAACTGGAATATGACTGATATAAACATCTGCTGCAGACATGTGGGTTTATTGGTATGCTAAACCTGATTGTATGGTTCAGAAGCTTTTGGAACTGGCTTGTGGGAGAAGCTTAGAATAGTTTGGAGAAGGAGGCTTGGGAAAGTTTGCAAACAGCTTGATGGGCAATTCTGTTTGAGACCCAAGGACATTATAGGAGTGTAGACAGTGAAATGGTGAAATTATTTCCACATCAGACTAAAAATTGGTAAAAACAGAGTTCACTAGTAAAGCTTGCCATCAAACCCTTCCTGGATTATAGATCTTAAATGTCCAGCATTGTAACATGCTTCCCCAATGCTTATAGATCAGAAACAGGTCCAGCCTCATTCTTCATTCCATTTCTGCTACCTTCTTGGCTTCCATGACAACCAGAATGGAATTCTTCTTTATAATTCTGTGTCCCTCTTGTCTCTCTTATGTTTACAACATCTTAACAAGGGTGGGGAAGGACTGAAGGAGTGCCAACATCTTAACCAGGTTGGGGAAGAATTGAAGGACAGACAGCATCTTAACAAGGGTGGAGAAGGAGTGAAGGAGGTACAACATCTTAACATGGGTGGATTAAAAGCTAAACTCTACTTCTTTTGCTAGGATAAAATTAACCCATTGACTTTTTATACTTCTTTTTATACTTTTCTGCTGGATGGTTAAGACCAAGATAAAGCAAGACCT
>NDGN011364168.1:11417-28665 GCA_002564285.1 Tympanoctomys barrerae | reverse complement strand
GAGAGAGCGAAGAGGGAGGGAGGGAAACAGAAATAAGTTTAAATGCGTATACGGGACCTGGGTTTGAGCCCCAGCACCACATGCCGAGTGGGCTTGTAATCCCAGCACTGGGGAGGCGGAGACAAGAGGATCACTACAAGTCTGAGTGGGTAGTAAGACCCTGTATCCAATAAATACATTTTTTAAAAATAATAAAATAACTGCAAAGATGGGTATCCTGGAGCTGGGCGTGGTGATGTACACCTGTAATTCCAGGAATCTGGGAGGTGGGTGTAGGAGGATCACAGATTGAGCCCAGCCTGAGCAATGGAGCAACTTAGTGAGTCCCTGACTCAAAATAAAAAATCAAGAGGACAGCGAGCGTAGCCCAGTAGAGGGACCCTAGGTTCAAACCTGCTACCACAGAAACAAATCATAAGTAAAGGCATACATGTGTGTGTTGGAAAAGAGGGAAACTGAACTCTGCCATGGAAGGGCCTGCTGTTTCCGAAGCCCCTTCCCAAACCCAGCCTGAAGTTCAGCGGTCACCGTGACGCCAGAGTGAGCCGCGCTGCTGCCGCTGCGGCTGCGGCTGCTGCAGGAGCGAGCTCAGAGCAGCTTCGCGAGCGCGAGCGAGGCCCTGCCCGGCTGCCCCGGCTCCCACCGCCGCCCCAGCCGGTGCTGCCCACGTGAGCAGCCGCCCCGTGCAGCTCTGACACGCGGACGGGGATGAGCTGTCCCCAGGCCCCAGCGCCGGTGCCAGACTCCTCTGACCAGGGCGGAGAGACGCGCCCTTCCTTTAGGCAACCCACACTGTGGTGGGCTGTTACAGAGCCAGCAAGCAGACTGAGACAGTCGGAAAAACATCTAGCAAGTCCACCCCGCGGAAGGCAAATACATAACAGAGAAAATTTTAAAACTTAAATGTTATTTCTGGGAAAACTCTTGTAAAGTCAAATCACTTGTTTAAAAAAAGGGAAAAAAGTGAAGAAGGCAAAAAGGTACATATTTTATAAATAAAAAGAGGAGTATTATCATAGGTCTTATGGTATTAACATAGGAGGTTATTATATGAAAATTATTTAAAGGATATGATAGGGGCCCAGGAGATAGCTCAGTAGAATTAACATTTGCCTGGCAAGCGCAAGGACCTGAGTTCAAGCTCTGGTTCCACAAACAAAACAAAACAAAACAAAAAACAAAAAACAGAAAAAGGATATGAACTTTGAAAGTAAAGCAATTAAAGCGAGGAAATTATTGATTTATTTATTATTCTTTGGTACTAGAGATCAAACTCAGAGCCCCGAGCTTGCCAGGCAGGCGCGTATGGATGTATCTATCCTGTGTTCAGGTGCTCTCGTGCCCCATGTATTCTGCACCAGTCTGGATGAAGCATATTTAGCTTCAAAGGAGTCTTACTTTTTTAATTTAGCTATTATCACCACGCACAGTACAGGACAGGTGAAGAAAGACGTAGTGCATGGGCGGACCCACGCCAATGTGTATTTCCTGAGGTCTTCTCTTAGCTTTTGGGGGCCTGGGACAAGGGCACAAATAGAGGCCCAAATAGATGCCATGTATGTAAGTATATAAAAGTTACTAATCAGACAACAAGCTGGGCGTGGGAGCGCACGCCTGCGATCCCAGCACTTGGAAGCTGAGACAGGAGGTATGTGGAGAGTTCGAGACCAGCCTGTTCTATAAAGTGAGCTCAAGGCCAGCCTGAACTACATAGCAAGACCCTGTCTCAAAAAGGAAAAAAAAAATCAGGCAACAAAGCTGTAAACTAAATATATGTCCTGTTCACCTACTGTGACATGTATTTTTATCATTATAAAAATACAATGCTCCAGAAGGCCAGGGCTAACTTTAGAATCCCCAGTTTCTGAGCAGTAGAGCCACCTGTACACAGGCAGGACCAGCCCAGCTCAGGCCAGGGAGATGTGACCCCAGTGTGCCCAGGCGTGGCCCGCTCAGGCAGGGATATGGGGTCATAGATACTAAGAGTGGCACTGGTACAGGGTGGCACACTGGTCCCACAAAGACAGGTCCTCAGCCTCACAGACTCCTCACTGTGGGTGTAGGGCACTGGCAGGGCAGGAGTGAAGCAGGCCTCTCTAAAGGGCAAGCCCAGAGCAAGATCTTTTGCCCAATTTTAAAGAAAACACATCTTTTTTTTTCTTTTTCTGTTTATTTATATTTAATTTTCCTTTTTTTTTTTTTTTAACAGTACCAGGGATTGAACTCAGGACCCTGTGCTTGCCAGGCAAGCACTTATTCTACTGAGCTATCTCCCCAGCCTATTTTTTATAAATCACCTTGTACTTTCAGCCACTAGAAAGAGTGAGAGAGTAAACAGAAACAGAGAAAAAGATTTTTAAGTAAAGAGGACAAATTCATCCCAGGGAGGCCATGTCCTTTACTAAGGGTAAGATGGGAGGGGTGAATCTACTTTTTGTTTTTGTTTTTCTCATGACTTCATCCCCAGAGCCTGGTGCCGAGTGGACCTGAGACGTGTTTGCCTCACAAGTGACGCTGTGGCTCCCTGGGTTGTCATGGTTGTCTTACATGAGCCTCCTGCCCAAATGCACATGGAAAGAGGCCCCAGTTGAGTTTTGAACACAAGTGAAAAGGATGGAAGCCCAGAAGGCCCAGAATTCCTCTGCAACAGTGAGAGTGTGGGTAGAGAGGCTCCGAAGTTGTGAAGACCTCAAAGATGCTGCAGGTCGGGGTCTCCAGGACTCCCAGCTCCCCAGAAGCTGGATGGAATGTGTGAGGCAACAAATGCCCATTTTCCTGGGGAGATGTCCACAGCTTTCCTGGTCACTTCAAAGGCAACTACGACTCCTGTAATGACAAAAGCTGGGCTCTCAGAGAAGCGTCTTATTTCATAGAAGCTGAGCTTGCAGTGTAGAGGTGAAGCAACTCCAGGTCACTGAGAACTCTGACAAATCTGCTGATTCCAGGTGCTCCTTTCTCCTGATCCCTAGCAGAGTGCCCACCCTCAAGTAGGGCAGGCCAGGGAATAGTGAGGCTCTCCTTACAAAGCCTCTCAGGGCTGGTCTCCTGCTGGAACCTGGATGTCCAGGGGCGGGGTAGTTCCAGCGGATGAACACACTGGACGCGTGGGATGGGATGCCAGGGCTAACTGCTACCGCGCCCTCTTGTTTGCCTAGAGTCTCTGTGCCTTTCTGCCCCTGAAGACAGCATCCACGTGGTGAGGCGTGGGTGAGAGGGGGGAGGGCAGGGGGTCGCCACTGTGCACGTGGCCACATGGTGGGGCAGGGAGCGGGCTCCCTTGACCCAGCCCCTCTGTAGCCAGTCGTGGGGGTGGCTTTGGGGACTCCTGAGCTTCTGCAGAAGAGACACAGCTGTCTCAGCCGGGGCAGCACTACTCTTTAATGAAATGTGGCCTAATCAATACCTGAAGCTCACTGATCAGCAATTACTTTTCCATTAGGTGAGGCCCAGGGGAAAGGTGAGGATTGAAAAGGAAAGCAGAGCCCTGGCAGGGAGGCGAACGCGCACATGGCTGGAACTGCAGTGAGGGAGTTACAGCGCTGGCTGGCCTGGGGCCTGAGGCCAGGCCTCCCGAGGCGCCCCAGGCGGAGGGTGGTGGGCGGCCGCACCCGCGAGGGAGGTAAATGCGAAGGAAAGATGCGGCTGGCTGAAGCCCGGAGGAAACGTGACTGTTTTCCAGATGGATGGGATGGGGCATGCATTTTCACACATCCCACCTGTCCAGGTAATGCGGTATTTGAGGGGACAGTAAACGCGGAATGAGACAGATGGAGGGCAGGGAGCGAGAGTGTTTGTCATGATTCACTGGAATACGAGAATGAGGCATGGCGAGCGTTGTCTAGGCCCACAAATTACTTACTGATCTCCAAATCAAGGACATTTTTAATCTTCTCAATTTGGAGCAGGTTCACCGATTTGGTAGCCTTCTCTGCTCTCCAGGCTCTGGACAGCCCCCAGAGAGAGCTGCTGTGAGGGCTGGGTGTGGTGAGGTGGTAGAGCACTGGCCGGCAGGCAGGAGCCCTGGGTGCAGTCCTCAGCGTTGGGGAGGACAGCTGGCTCAGGCTGGGCACTGCCAGCCTTTGCAATCGGAGCCCAGCATGGGAACCTTGTTAGGGCATGCGGGTGGGGCAGGAGCTAGGCACACTGGATTTATGGTGCACTTTATTTCTACTGTTATTACATTGCAATGCATAATAAAAGGATAATACAACTCACCCTAATGCAGAACCAGTAGGGACTCTGTCTTAGTTACTTTTGTTGCTAAGACAAAACTATCTAACGCCTGAAGTTAAAGGAGGAATGTTGATTTAGCTCACAGTTGTAGAGGGCTCGGTCCATAGTCAGCTGGCTCCCGGGTTGGTGTGGCAGAGGGGCATCACAGGGGAGAAACAGTCCGTGGTGGGCAGAAGGCAGCAAGGCAAGCCAGGGGCCTGCGCAGCATCTTCCTGCCCCTTTATGTTCTACATCGGCTGCCCGGACTAGGGTGGTGCTAAGCCAATCAGTGCACTGGTTCAGCAGTCGCCCACCCTTAATCCTGGTATCCTTGATTCCAGCACCACCCGATGAATCAATCATGCATTGTAGATCCGGTCACCTCCGAGAAATCCCACCTATGACTGCGTGAGGCTTTGGGGGACGTCTAGACACAAGCCATAAGAAACCCTGAGTTTGTCTTCCTGAACCAGATGACCCTATCTGGGGGTGACGGGGGACAGTGACACCTAAAGTGCCTTGCTCATGTGCAGCCCACTCTGTAGTCTCATTTCGGTTGCTGTCACTGCAGAAAACCCCGCTTCACCAGGACGGGAAGATGGAAAAGGAAGCAGGCTTGTCAGTGCTTCTGTAGCAGGCTCAGGACGTTCTGCCTGGACTCGATCCAGGGCAGACTGAGATGTGAGCTTGTCTCACGCACACTTGGAGGCATGGCCATCTGTGACCCAAGCATTCTGTCCTCTTCCAGCATGGATGATGCCAGTTCACCTGGCCTCTTCATGAGTGGTCACAGACCCCTCCCTTCCCAGTGCAGAGTCTTTAGCGCTTGGCATGTGATGCCCAAGCTTTTTGGAGAGCTGAGGTAAGTGGGCACACACCAATGGGGAAAGAAGCCCTGGCTCGGTCTCTCTCCAAGTCTCTGCTGGTGTCTGAAACAACAAAAACCCCAGCGCTCACCTGTCAGCCCGCAATTCCAGTCTGGCTTTGAATGCAGCCATTTTCTCTGCTGACTTGAGCACGGTTGTTGTTCTGCCCTGACGAGACAGACAGAATCCCGTGAGCAGGCCGGGCGTGTCCTACAGTGAGTCTTGCGACCCATTCTGCGTCACTGGGATGTGCTGTCAGTGGTGACTTCCTCTAAAGAAGCCTCTGGAGCAGCTCTCCTAACCCAAGAGCTCCAGCCGCGAGCCTCCCCTCAGAGGCTCACCTCTGAGTACAAGAAGGACGCGCGTGCCCCAAGGGCCTTTCCTCACCGAACTGCACAAACAGACACGGTGGGTAACGCTAATAAAAGCCAGCAAAAGGTTCAGTCTGAGGGCCGTGCTTTGGCCACTCAGCATTTCCCCATAAAGGAGGTGGTGGGTAGATTCACGTCCAGTAACAGCCTCGCTGCATGAGCCCAGGAAGCCCAGTCGTGACAGCCGCCCTGTGTCCACCAGCTGACCCAAAGTGAGCATCTCGGTGTTCCAGATACACAATCACTCAGACAAATAGTCCTGCCCCCGTGGTGTTGGTTGGCAACGCACCTGCAATCGCACATCATGCACATCCTCCTGGAAGACACATCACACAGAAACAAGCACTGTAACCTTGTCAACGTCGGTGCCTTCTCTGCCTGGGTTGTGTACCACAGTGACTCATCAGTCCTCTCCCACAGTTACGCCTCAGTATCGTCTGCTGTCTCATCAACTTGCATAGTTGAGGTGTTAGTCAAAAGAGGACCCTGGGCAGCCTCTCCAGAACTTCGTGACCAAGTGTTCTCTGGTCCAAAGGCCAGTGTCCAACTCCTCAGCAATGGCGAAGGGTTTCTTAGCCTCTTAGCAACGCACTTCACCACCAAGAATGACACTCGTGGCCCAGAAGCATTTGATGAAGTGGTGGCCTTAAATAATTGCTCCTGGTTTTGTGTTCACTTTTTTTTCTAATTTTGAAAAACTCCCACAACTTGTCTTCTAGTGAAGGGTGCTTGCTTCTCTGTGGCAAGCAAGTTTTGAAATCTTGTGGTTGTTTAGATAAGTGGAAGTGGCAAGTGTGGCAAGTGAAACAGTGGCTGAGCCATGCACAGGCTGACGTAAGTGTCAGCTTCTGCCACTAGGTCAGGTATGCGGCTGAAGTCCGTCAACTCACTTGCTCCTTGATGGCGGCCACCAGATGCAGCTTGTCGCCTGCTACTCAGAAACAGGGTCTTGATTGGAGCATACAAACAGCGGAGTTGCCATGGTCCTCTCTGGTAATGTTGGCCCGGATTCACCGCTGCCCAAGGGCCAGCGTCCCTGCCTCAGCTCCGCCACAGAGCATCATGCCTCAGGCTCCCATAAGGAGCGGGCAGCCTCTTCCCCTCAGACACGCAGGTCACTGTAGAGTTTATGTCCTATGAGATCCGAAGGCCGCTCTGGGCCTGACAGGAGCTGAGCTCAGCAGTGGTGTGAGGTGTGCGCAGAAGCTGTAAATACCGACGAAGCTTCATGCAGTTGCCCGCCGCTCACCTCTTGCTCCATGGCCTGGTCCCTAACAGGGACTGCAGACCCCTGAAATGCAGAGTCCTCAAGCGGGAACAGGCGAAAGTTTGTTAGAATCCAGGTACCTATTCCATTTCCTGGAGGCCACACCATCTGTCCTAAGGGGTCCCAGGTGTCCCCTTCAGACAGCCGTCTGCGGCTTTCCTCAGCTCACTTCCATTTCTCTGTTTTCCCTGAACACTTTTTTTTTTTGGACAGAACTGGGGATTGAACTCAGGCCCTTGAGTTTGCCTGGCAAGTACTTATTCTACTGAGCCATCTCCCTGTACTGTTCTCTCTCTCTCTCTCTCTCTCTCTCTCTCTCTCTCTCCCTCCCCCCTCTCTCTCTCTGAAACTTTTTTCATGGTACCAAGAATCAAACTCATGAACTTTCACTTTCCAAGCGGGCCCTGCACTGCTGAGCCGCAACTCTGGCCCCCAGGACTGTATTTCTGGGAGAAAAATTGGATCAGATGCTGACGGCTGTCCCAAACGTGAAACCCGTCACATGTGCAGACATGGCCCCGCCCACCACCCCAGGTCTGCATGTGGATGGTGCCAGAGAGACAGCCTGAGGAGGGCAGGAACCTCTCCCCGCATCTACCACAAATATGCAGAACACAAGTATTAGCCGCCTTCTCTTTTTCTTTTCTTTTCCTTTCCTCTTTTTTCTTGTTCTAGTAGAACAGAACTAGTGAACTCAAACATAGTCATGATTATCTTTAGATTTTTACTTTTACTTGAGTCATACCTCTTATGAAGATTACCTACTCCATCTACCTATCCATGTGCCTACCCATCCATCCATCCATTCATCCATCCATCAACCCATTCATCCATCCATCTACCTACCCACCCATCTATCCTTCTATCCATTCACTCATTCATGCATCCATCCTCCACTTATCCACCCACACATCCACCCACACATCCATCCATCCATCCATCCATCCATCCATTCATGCATCTGTCCATCTGTCCACCCACCCACCCACCCACACACCCATCCATTCATTGCTCCTTCTCTCTCATGTCCTTTCCACCTCTGCAGGACCACTTCCTCTAGGAAAACTTCCCTGGTACCTTCAATCCCGCTTCATCTCCCTCATTTCTGCCAGTTCCTTAGTGTAGATGCTGCAGTTTTGCCCCATATCATACGCTGGCTTGGGATTTTCTCAGTCACTTTGAAGCCATGAGTCTTTCTATTTGAACCAGATTCATGATCTGTTCTCAGCAGAGAGTGCTGTATTGCCAAGCACAGAAAGGAACAGAGTAAGTATTCAATCAACAGGGAAAATTAAACACAACAAACATTTTATACCTGAAGTGAGTCTCAAAAATAATTTAATCTCCTTAATTTCATAAAAACTGAGGTCCAAGTAGAAGAAATACCTGTGCTGGATTAAATAGAAGGATTAGTGGAGACTAAATAGTATAGCATCGCATATACATTTATATGTAAATTTATATATTATATATTTATAAAAATCATGTATTATTTATAGTACAGAAGAATTTTCTCCCAGCATATTATAGAATAGTCACTGGAGAATTAGGATAAATTCCAGCTGGAAGGGAGCTGAGAAGCGACTCAGAGTTGCCGCGCAGGGTTGTAGAGGACTTGACAAGAGCCTCGTTCCAGCATGTAGCACAAGCCTTCCGCGTCTTCCAATCCCCTTTCCTAGTCCACACATCATTCCTAGGATTTTTGTCCTCAGTTCCACTGCAACCAAGTCCTTGCCCTAGGCCGGCACCCCTCCTGTCTTAGGCCACTTTCTGATGCTATAACGAAATATCTGAGACCACGTAGTTTGTGAAGGACAAAAGCTTAAGCCAGGCACAGTGGCACAGGCCTGTATTCCCAGCACTCTAGGGCTAAGGCAGAAAGACAGCAAGTTCAAGCTCGCCTTGGGAAACCTGGTGATTTAGTCAGACCTTGTTTCAAATTTTAAAAAGGAGTGGAGATTCTAGTGTAATATGAAGCCCCCAGTTTCAAGTTCCAGAACTACAAATGAAAACTTTAAAATAGAGATTTCTCTGGCTCATGGTGCTGAGTGCTCGGAGCCCCCGAGTGTGGCTGCAGTGTCCATCAGGACAGGGGTGAGGGATTCTTGTTGCATCCTCATGGGGCAAGGACACCCCCAGGTGAGACAGAACCAGCCAGCATCCCAGCTGTCCTTATAAAGCCACTAGTGCCACCATCACGGTGCTCCCTTATGACCTCAGCTGAGTCTTGCAAGGCCTCAGCTCCAAATACCATTCACATATAGATTTGGGGTTGTTTCTAATCCATGTATCTTGGGGGACACATTCGAACTGTGGGACCTCCCTAGGCCATGCCACACTGGGTCTGCTTCCTGAGCCCTTCCTCACACAATTGCTCATAGCTGCCACTGCCTCCTGCCCACTGGATTTTCCTTCGCCCTCTGTGTTGATGCTCTGTGGACCAGTGCCCGGCTCTGTGTCTGTGGACTGGCATGTGACTCTGTCTCCTAAATTGTGGTCTCCATCCCACTCCCCTGGCTTAGTGTAAACAACTTCCCCAGGTGAGTCTGACCCCAAAACAAAGGGCTGCCCATCACTCGCTCCTCCCTCATCGATTTAGCTCACGCTGACTGCCTGTCTTCTGGGAAGGATTTGAAATCAGGAGGGATTCAGGAGGAACACAGTCCGCAGTCAACAAACTCAGTCTTGTGGTCAGAGGAATGTTTTAAAACAATACAATGTGCTCATTTCAGAACTTTATTCCTTCCTATATGGGAGCTCAGGACTGAATCTGGAGAGGTGGAAAGGTAATAGTGAGGGAGGACTTCTCAGGCATGGAAGTCCTTGATGCGAAGAGTTGGGGCGTCTGTGGACACAATAGGTGAGGCGGGCAGGGATGGAGACGAAGGAGTAACACAAGCAAAGGCGTCAACCAGGAAATAGCTCCAGGTATGGGAGAAGTGACAAGAGCCCCGGGGCTGCTAAGGCATGAAAGGAGGGCGGAGGGTCCTGTGGGATGGGGGACGGGGGAGCCACATCGGAACAGCCTCTCCTGCCAGGAAGATGCTTCCCTGGCAGGGATTTAGGGAGGCAGTAATGACACCCCAGCTCCCTGCCTGAGGTCCTAGTCATTGAGAGAAACCCCAAGGAGCTGGCAGATGGTGATACCAAATACCAGCTTTACTATTGATAAAACAATAAACATGGCTCAGATCAGGCCAAATTGCTGCCAGCACTCCCAAACACTGAACTGAATTCCCCCCAAAGCAAGCGCGTACCACAGGGACTGATCTGCTTAGAACTATTGATGGGGTTTCAGGAGTGCCAGTCAGGGGTGGGGCTACGGAACTGGGCCCGCTCATCTCATGGCCTTCATTTCGCCAATCAGATAAATGGCTCCTCCTCTGAGCAGAAATGCTACTCAAATTACGGTCCCTATTCTTGGAAACGTGAAGTGGCAGGGAAAGGAGGTTCCTACCTAACACGTCGCCACCACTTACTTTGGCTGGCATGCCGCAGGCCCTGGTCCCACAAGCTGGAGACAGAGTCCGAATTCGGCTAGGAAGATTCTCTAAGAGAACTGGTCACGTAGAGGGACATAGAGGCCCTCGGTACCCAGAGCTTTCCGGCCATGAGCAAAGGGACTCCTTATCACGAGGCGCCTTGCTAGATGACACTGAGCATGTACAGTACCTGTCAGAGACATCTAACCTCCTATGTCACCCCGATGCTCTTCCTTCACCGGGAAGACCATGCCCTGACTTTCTGTTCGTAGTTTTGTGCTGCTGGGGAACCAACAGAACCTTGCATTACATCTTATTTATTTATTTTTGCCCTGATTTGCTGTCAGCAGGCCTAGGACATTCGGTGTATGTGCACCGACAACAGACCAGTCCGTCAACAGCCTGCTCAGACTTTCGATTCCTCCTGACTTAGCGTCTCTGGGGTCTCTACAGCTCTCGCTAGTGCTCTTTGTTCCGGAGCTTGAGATACTCACCGCAGCTTAGTTCTTAGCTCCCTCACAGACCACAGGAAAGCCAACTCCAGAGTCCATCTTCAGAGCGCAGCCCTGGCTTGCGGGTCCTACCTGGTGGAGACCCAGTGGGAAGCGGCCCCATGTCCTGGAGCCAGCACAGGGTCCAGCCAGCGCCCCAGGCCACCACATTAGAACTCTTCCTCCCCAGCTAGGGTGTGGGCTGCCTCCCAGTATTCTTCGGGCATGGTAGTTTAGTCAGTAATGGGTCTGCTCCATCTGGACCATACATCTCTATCTCATATGCCCTGCTCTGGCAAATAATCCGTGCTTGGATGTCAACACCGCTCTTTACTTTCTGCCGTGACCCCACTTGAACATCTCAGTATCTTCCACTCAGATTTCGCCTCTGTAGCTTGTAGATAAGAATGCATCAGTCCTCCCAGGGTCAGCGAGAGCGCCGAGCAGGGTCACGCACGTAGCTCGAGAGGCCAGCAGAGCAGAGTGCCGCGGCAGGTGTGTGCAGGGCCCGGCTGCTGGACTCGAGCCCCAGTTCTACTGCTGACTTCCGGACAAGTCCCAAGTTCCCAGAGCATCCACTGCCTCCTCGGCAATGTGGGAATAGTGCTAATACTCGGCTCCTAGTGCTGCTTAAGCATAAGCGTAAGTGGTGTTCATAAAGAGTGTGGCAAGATGCCCAGAATATAGTAAACACGTGAAAAAAATAGCCAAAAACTCCTGGCACATATGCACACGTATATTATGCACTACACAGTTATTAGTTTGCTTCCTCCCTTCCCTAATGTAGCTGTCTAGCAAGCCCTTCAAGAGAAAATGGCACCACTGCCCGGCCTCATCTCAGTGCTCTTGTGCTGGCTGGCTGCAGGGCTCACCTCTCTTCCCAAATGTCACCTTCTGGGGCAGTGCGGCGATTGTAGCATTTGCTGACGGTGTCTCCGGCCAGGGAAACGCAACCACGCCACACAGAGAAAGCTCGAGGCCAGCCTGGGCACACAGTGAGACCTTGTTTCAGCAAAGCAAAACCCACACCAAATCATACTGGTTCTGTCCAAGACCACACACACACACACACACACACACACACACACATGAGAAATACTAAATGTCCAACATTATAGGACTGGCAAATAAATGATGGCATAGCTGGACTTTGGAGAGAAGTCCAGAAGTAAATTTCTACCAAAATATTCAGTCCCTACCCCTGATGAGTGGGGTTGTGCATTTTCTTCTTTTTCATATGCATACTTTCAAATAGAATTATTGAAAGCTCACCCTTTTTTAATGTCTTTAGTTCAGGGCCTACAGGGCTCACTACACACATCAGACTCATAGTGATCCTCCTGTTTTCAGCCTCCCAAGCGCTGGGATTACAGGCGCATGCCACCATGCCCAGTCTCAATCACTGTCTCAGTGAGCCGCAGGGGCGGGGCCAGCACAGCACGCCGGGGATTGAACCTTGGTCCCTGTGCTTGCCCAAGCAGGCGCTTTAGTCTCACTGAGCTATCTGGCTGGCCCAAAGCTCACCATTTAGAAAGAGCTGATGTGAATGCAGATTTGAGCATGGCTGTTGGGAGACCATGCAGGCGTGCTCCTATCGTGTAGCCTAAGGCAACAGCCCACAAAGAAGCTCACCGAGTACAGCTAGACAACTGTGAGGTAGAATGTGTTCTGTCACACCTCTACAATATGCATTCATAATGGTGTAACAAAGTCGGCCTTCTCAGCAGACAGAGGAGAGATGCTCCTGCTGGGTGGGTTAAGCCCCCTGCTTGGGAGGCTGCGGCAGGAGGACTGTGCAAGTTCAAGGCCAGCCTGAACTATGCAGGCGGCCCTCCCTTAAAGAAACAAACAGAAAAAGCCAGCACAAAGGTATCTGTTAGGGCCTAAATGATCAGAAGCTGATAGAACATCTCAGATTCTGGACAGTCTGAGTGCTCTGTTCTGCACACAGTGATCTGGGGGACTACTAACATTAAGATACAAGTAATTCACAAATTCTACGTTGGCTTTGCACCAGGTGCCTCTCTCGCCTTCGCTTTAGCAAAGATCATCAACTATGTGGCTGCAGTCGAGATGTGCATCTCCTTTGTTTTCTATGGTAGTAATGATTTACATTTAAAATGATTCATTGGAGTGATTTTACATTTAACAATGAAATGTTCCTGTTTTAAAGTACAGAAACCCCAAGTCCTTTTATTAACATGGTGAGTTAAAATAAGTGTGTGGCAGACAGAGCCCGAGGCAACCTGGCGATGCTGTACCGCACCCTGCACACCCACCTGTGGGCAGGAGCTGTTTATCCTGGTCGGACTTACGGGTGCTTCCTGCAACTGGCGGCGGCCAGGGCGGGGGCTCTCGCTCCCTCAGCGAGGGTGCCACATAGGAGACTCCTCCTCAGCAGACAGAGGAGAGACGCTCCTGCCGATCTTAGAGGCGGGGAGGACCACGGCGTGGAGAGCTACACAGTCCTGCAGCGAGCTCTGTACCACACACAGGCTCTGGGTAAGGACGCAGCTCCCGCCGTGGACCCTGAGCCGGAAGCCCAGGTAGGCCGCTGGCTCCTGCCTGACCCTGGAGCCCGGGTCAGTGTGCTCTGTTAGGCTTCAAAAGCTGTGGTGGTTTATGACACAGTGTGGAGAACCAGTGCAATATATGAAATAAAAATGTTTAATATTTTACAAGTTCAACTTTTTCCTTCTAGAACATTGAAAATTATCCTTTTCAAAGGTAAAATAAAAATCAATCGTAATATCAAATGTAAATCAATAGTATTCCATCATTTCAATACCTGAATGTGGTATTTAAGGGTGTGACATTTGAATTAAATCTAATTTGTACAATTGAATTTTTTATAGTTCTGGTGTTCAGTATCTGCACAGCCACCAACGTAGATGATTGCTGTTAAGCTTCCTGCATTTAATGCATATATGGGGGAGTGAGCATCCCTCAGCGCTGCAAAGCATCCCTTGATCTCCAGAGGCTACCAGTGGGACACCACTGTGGCCCCGAGTGACCGTGGAACCTCAGATCTAGTCAGACAGAGTGGCAGAAGCCAGGCATCCAACCCCACCGGGAAGCAGGCTTCGATTACAGGAGAATCTTGAGTTTGTGTCCTTCAGGAGGAAGGACTTGGCGAGTCACCCCCTTCGTCATTCACCTGAACACGTCCATCCCCCTGCTCCTCCCGCACCGCCCCCAGCAGCTGCTGCATAGCGTACAGGGCCCCGCGGCTTTAGGAGGTGGGGGAGAGGGTGCTTCAATTTTCCTGCAAATGCAGTGTGGCACACCACAGGAGGACAGAAGAGGCAACATGGGACGTGGCGTCCTCTGCATGGTCGCTGTCCTCCACAGGGTGCCCCTCTGCTGGGTGAGGGTGGCAAGCCCAGCCAGCTTCACCTCCTGTTTCTGGCTAGCTCCCTGAGCCACCGAGGGCACACGTGAACTTCTCAGGGTCAGGTCCCGAGCGTGGAAGCTGAGCTCCCCGAGAGCTTGCCTGTGCCCTGCCGTCTGCTCCTCCCGCCTCTCCTCCCACCCAGGCGTGTGCTCTGCACCTGCAGAGAACCTCACCTCCAGGGCTTGCATGAAGCTCTCCACCTGCCCCTCTGTTAATCGTGCTCTGGTACGGCAGTGGGGGAAAGCTGGTGACAGTGTGTTGCTGGGGACAGAGAGGTGCAAATGTAAGAGAATATGTTCCCGGGTGCAGCGGGTCGCCAACTGGTGGTCAACTTGTAACACTTAGCTGATAGAGCGAATCAGCCTGGTGCTGGGTGCGGCAGGTCTACCCGAGGACTGCGGCCAGCAGCATAAGGGGCAGAAGTGGAGAGGAGGCGGGAGGCTGCTGGGAAGCTGCTGGAACCACTGGTTCTCTTGCACTGTTCTTCTGGGGACCTCGTCATGCTGGCTTTCCTAACGAACCTGGCTGTTCTTGTCCCAGGAGGAGCACAGGAACTTGTCCTTGAGCAAGGTTGCGGTTCATTCTGGGGGAGCACAGTCCTCACCTTGAGCATGGTTTCCTGGTTCCAGGCGGGGGAAGGTGGAACACAGCTCAGCCTTCTGGAGAAGCTTGTCACAGTGGCTTTCCTGGTGGGAGCTGGCTTTCATCATCTCTGGAGGAGCTCAGGACCTCACTGTTGCTGAGGATGGCTGGGGTACTGGGGGGGGGGCCTGGTCCTTACCTTGAGCGTCACTTCCTGGCTCCAGTGCGGATCCCTCAGCCTGCTGTGCATGTCCTCCATCCGCTGGCACAGACTTTCTAGCTTCCACACTGACCTGGGGGCCTTCGCAGGGCAGACCCATGAGGGGACCTGCATGAGACACTGTCATGGGCGCTCGGCCTCCAGTCGGACTAGTGGGAGGCCCTGCCATGGGCTCTAGGTCTTCAGCTGGACTCACGCAGGACATTACCGTGGGATCCGGGCCCTCAGCTGGACTCTGGCCTTTGGTGTGCGCCTAGATTTCCTGCATTCCCCTGTTGCATATGGTTCTTTGGGAGACTATCCTAAATAATCTTACCAAATATGGGTCTTGTATTGTATTGTTCCCCTTGCAAAGCCCCAAACGACAACTCTGGGTCACCAGGGAAGTCTGCCTTGCACTGTGCATGTGGAGCAAGTGGGCTTTGGTGGCTGATTTGTTACTGCACAGCCCGCAGCCTGCCCTGACACCATCAGGAACAGACCTCCTCCTCCTCCATGGAGCCCCCAGCGTGCCTGTGAGACAGCGCTCCTGCCGCCTCTTGGACTCTGGCTTCGCAACTTCCCTCTTAGCCCCAATTCCTCACATTTAGGGGTGACAATGTATTCTTAGCCCTCTTCTCCCTTAGCCTGGGGCTCCTCATACTGAAACCTTGACTTGTTATTTCTGGGATCCCCAGTATTTGACAGTTTTTTGAATGGATAAGGAAAGATTCATTCATCTGTGACTTAGAGTTTGACAGGGTAGAAAGGGTGACCACCTTTTGGGGGCAGAGGGGATCTGGTTGCCTCAGGAAGGACAGGAGCACAGCAAACTCTCTCACTCTCTGACCCACTGTTGGTTCCGTCTTCCTTATTAAAGGTCTTGCGTTTCTCCAGGGTGGCAATGTGCTCAGAGGAAAATCCCCACAGCTCTAATTAGATGGGACACGTAAGCCTTTTGGGGGGCGTTTCCCTCCTCCGATACAGGTATCACCCTTTCCTGCTTCCTCTTTACTTCTTCCTGGCTGGGATTTAAAAGTGGTACTCGGCTGTGTAGCACCCACTCCATGACCACGAGAAGAAAAGCCACACATCTGTGGATCGCGGAGCGGCCAGCCAGAGTGATCTGGGGTCCTTGGTGGCCAGCAGAACCTCCTCCAGGTCGGAGCCGCCTGCCATGACCTTCAGTTGTGGGCCACAAGTCAACACCTGTGTGCTTGGGCTAGTGGGCTGCATCTCTGCGTCTCACACCCATGCAAGCTGATACCACTGGGGTGTTCAAAGGAGAATTCTGGCACCTTGATAAGCATGGTCTTTATTTGGCCAAGCTAAGTTAATGACAAGCACCTCAAAGAAATAGATGGGGCTGGGTTTGGTTCTTCAACACCCCTGAAGGTTTTGGGGAGAGGGATTGCGCCTTTAGGAGATGCTGTTGTTGGGAGTTTGTGGACATGTTAAGGAGCATAGCCTATGGGAGGCTTTTAGGTCATTGGGTGCGGGGAGAGAGCTAGGACCCCAGAACCCCTCCTCACATCCTGACCATGAAGTGAGGCTTTGCTCTATCACGATGTGCGGCCTCACCACGGGCTCAGGGGAGACGAGGCCCGCTGAGCCTGAAAGGAGCTCACCAAACTGTGATCTGAAGTGGCCTTTCTCTCTGAACATGGATTTTCTTTGTTGTCACAGCAAGGCAAAGCTGACTAGGGCAGGTAGGTGGGAGCTGAACCAAACCCTTTGGCTCTTCAAGGCAGTTAGACAAACCTGAGGAGAATGGGGATCATCTGCGTCTTTCAACAGCAGGATGACCCTGGCTCCCCAGAGCCCTTCTGTGGTGCATGACGCACACATTCTGAGCTACTGTTTTGCAGGCATGTGTGGTATCCTAGGCACAAGCTGAAACAGGGTGTAAGTCGCACAACACCCCAAAATAGATATTTTTAGCCTTTGCCTGAACACAAGGAATGAGGCTTCTGCAAGCTTCTTTGTCCCATGTCACAGATTTGAATCCACGGCTGTGGCTCCTGAGCTGCACCCTTCATCGCTAAAGTGCACTGTTGTGCGTTTGTAGACACTTGAGAAACACTTGTGAATAAGCGAACAAAGCTCTCTTTTTCTGTTCTAGTACTTGCTATTGCTACAGACATAGGGCTGTAATTAATAAATCTATAATTGACAGGAACTTTTTTCTGTAACAGAAAACCAATTCAAAATAGTTTAAGAGAATTTAAAAGCATAGCGTAAGGAGGACATGGAATGTTGGGCAATGCCTAATCAGAGAGATAGATAGGTTGGCTTCCAGGACCTTGCTCGCCATGGGGGCTCGGGTGCTGCTAGTGCCCCCATCCTCCTTCTACTCCCTTTTTTTTTTTTTTTTTTTTTTTTTT
>NDGN011364168.1:0-11402 GCA_002564285.1 Tympanoctomys barrerae | reverse complement strand
GGAGGGGGGCTTCACTGTTCCTCTGCAGGGTCGCAGGCTGCCAGCAGCTCCACAATCATGCAGATCCGAGACCAGAACAAAGAAACTGAATGTGATTGATTCTGCTGAAATCACATGGTCCTCACTGAACCAATCACTGTGAGCAGAAGAAACCTGCCCGCATGACGGTCCTCGTGAGCCGCCCTGCCCCCTAGAGGCTAGCACACGTGGCGTGGCCGCGCCTCCTTAGGCCTGCTTCCCTGATATGCGAGGAGCGGAATTCGTTGAAGAATTAGATGCTGTCTACAGAACCCAGCAGCCCATGGCCAAGGTCTCTGCCCTCGGACATCCGTGCGATTCTGAGAGCTCCGCTCTGTCAAAGGGCAATGACACAGCCCTGCAAAGGCTGCTGGACAGCTAGCTCTCTGCAAAAGCAGACGGCCAAATGACGCACGTTACCCCAGACTCGGAGGACACACGCTGGGGCCTGACTGAGAGTCCAAAGCCAGCGAGAGGCCTCTGAAGGAGGACAGTGGCTGAGTCAGCGCGGGGCGAGCCTAAGGCGGGGCGCAGGCGGGGAGGGCTGAGCCTGTGACTGGGCGGCGGAGGACCTAGCCCGCGGGCTCTTGCTTATTCTCAGAGCTCACCAAGCAGGAGCCAAGAGCGGACGGGAACGCATCGGGACGGCGCTGTCCTCGTGCAGGCCCAAGGTGTGCTCGCCCTGCAGCTTCCCCAGCGCCCGTCCTCTGCGAGTCAAGTCAAGTGCTCGTGGAGGCGCAACCTCCAGCCCACCCCACCCCAGGGCCCAGGGGTGAAGATCGGCAGAGGCCATTCAGAATGCGTCTTTGCCTTCAAGGAAATAATGCAAACATTTTGAGTTAGAGCAGAATCTGAATTCCTCGCCAGAATGTGAGCTGTGTAGTGCTGAGCAAGGCCTTGCCCGAGACAGGTCTGCCCAGGTGGCGCCTAAAGGGAGCTCCTCAGGGCAGCTGGCCACATCTGACTCTCCTCCGTGGCAGCTGGCTACTGCGGGAAGGCCATCCTGTGAATCTCGGTGAGGACTTTGGGTTGCATGGTGTTAGTCTACGTGGACACAGCGATCAATGACATGGGTAATCAGTCAATTGATATTGGCAATTACTGATGTCTATATAGTAGAAGCTTCTGTCCTCACTACGTGGAAGCCACTGCAGTGGGTCTCAGGGAGGCCCCACAGAGGTTATTTTGATTGCAGGATCAATACTATGGCCACCATCTTGCCACAGAGAGGGGACACGTGGTGGGCACGCGGCTGATGGCAGAGCCTCTGAATACCAAATTTGGATGCTGTTTCCTGGGAGTCAACACTCTGTGCAAGTTGTCATAAACTGACTTGAGGCAGAAAATACCTCCTGGAAGGAGGGAGGGAGGAAGGGAGGGAGGGAGAGATCAAAGCTTGTCTCCCCCTTGGCTGGTGTTACTCTGTAGCCTTTCCCTGTAATAAAACACAACCACAAGGAAAGCAGCTCCTAGGATTTCTAGGCTTTTCTAGAGAATGCGTGACTCTCAGGGTGGTCTGGGGAACCATCTGAGCTAGGAGCTGGTGTCCTAGGTTTTGTGGTCTTGTGGAAGACGTGGCCTGGGACTCTGCTGTCCTGTCACTCTGGGCAGGAGGCCAGTATAGCTGGCTGCCAGGGTGGGCTTCCGGACCCTGCTGCAGGAACTGTTGGGATCGTCAGCCCCTTCTGGGAGGATGGTTCTGGCATTTGGGCTCACCTTGGGGCAGTCCTGCAGGGCCATCGCAGCTGCAGAAATCCAGCTCATCCCGCTGTGCCCTCACACACGCTGGCCCCAAGGCCACCCCTCCTCCGGGAGCATCCTTGTTTGCAGAGCCCATCTCACTGCTGGCTCCTGGGACCCCCACCATACCCCATTGCTACAGCGATGCTCGCCCCCTCTTGTCTGTCTCAGCTGGTGAATTGCCCTCTCGCTGAGCTCACTTTGGCCACGCTAGCCACCTTCAATGCCCGTGGGTGTTCTCCCGTGGCTCCTTTTCCTGTGCACCTTCTTCCTCCTCCTTAAAGAGCTGCTGAGCAGCACAGACGTAGTGCCTCCATCCCTACCCAGATAAATACCTAGTTTCCTTTCTCTTGGCCTTCCACATCCTTTGCTCTTCCTCTCTGGAAGAGTGGCCAGGTCGTTGTCCGCTATGACCAACAGAATACCTGGATCACGTAACTCCAGTCGCAGGGGTTTGATTGTTTCACGTGGTCCGAGGTTGAAGCGGCTCCATGGTGGCAGTGGCTCAGCCGCGCGACTGTGCTTGCAAGAGGGCTGCTTCCTGTTCTCTCCCGTGGTTCCCTCTGTTCGCAGGAAGCTCCCACACACTATGTCCTGCCCGCATCTCCCCGATGCTCCTTCCATCCCTGGAGAAAGGGGGCCTGTCTGCTGGGCCAGCGTGGTTGTGAGGCTGAGCCTGCCATGCACAGCATCCTCCTGTGGCTCCAGGTGGCATCCGTGACAAGGGCAGACTCTGCCCACCGTGAGGCTCAGCGCACCTGGCCCGGCTCACAGGGCATCGTTAGACTCCAGGTGACCCTTGTGGGAGCCCAGATAGGTTCCATCTGCCCACTCGGCCATCGTCCATGTGTACGCCATGTGTTCCTTTCCTGTCACAAGATAGCAGCCACAGCAGCAAATATAACATCGTCACATGAGCATGCTCCGAGCAGGAGGGATAGCGAAGGGGCAGAGCACTTCTCCTCAAGTAGCTTTCTACTGCTCACGGGGGATGTAATTCCCAGAAGCCCATAGGCAGACTCCCCGCCTTTCCAGTCTGTTGGACAGAGGGGATTGCATGTCATCCAGAGTCCTGGTTGGCCAAGGGGCATGGCAGCACCACGTAGTTTAGTCTGACCTCACTAACTCATGGCAAATCACTTGGACCGGGACGCAGCTTCCCAGGTGAAATCAGAGTTCTGTTAGCAAACAAAAGAGGGGGAAACGGTGGCCAGCAGGCAGCCTGCAGAGCTGCTGCTGGTCCAGTCAGGTCGGCCAGACACCTCGCGCGTGAGGCGTGACATGTGGCTGTGTTGCTCAGCGCCATGCCCTTGTCACTTACCAGAGAGCCCCTTCTTGGGAGAGGCCCATGAGCTATTCCAGGAACAAAGGAGGAACTGCATGCTCAGGATTGCGGGACACCTGGGTAAATGCCAGAGGAATGTCTCCTACACGCTCTGTCCCCAAAGAATTTCTGGCAGCCAATGCAGTGAGAAGAATATATTTAAATAATTTTCTATCAATATAAGTGAAGGTGTCGCTCTTCCCTCTTCCAAATCATATTTATCCAGTGTCTACAATAGATAGACCTTGGGGCAGGTGTGGGGGATAAGCAGTGAACAAGAAGGAGATCCTGCCTTCAAGGAGAGTGGATGGTGAGAGATCAAGGGATCTGAGAGTGATAATAGGGGAAGAACACTTTGCAAGAGAGACAACCATGAAAGAGACCACTATGAAAGAAACCACCATGAAAGAGGCCACCAGGAAAGAGACCACCATGATAAGACCACCATGAAAGGGTGGCCACCATGATAGACCACTATGAAAGAGACCACCATGAAAGAGGCCACCATGAAAGAGACCACCAGGAAAGAGACCACCATGAAAAAGACCACCATGATAAGACCACCGTGAAAGAGAGGCTACCATGATAAGAGACCACTATGAAAGAGACCACCATGAAAAAGACCACCATGAAAGAGGCCACCATAATAAGACCACTATGAAAGAGACCACCATGATAAGACCACTATGAAAGAGGTCAACATGAAAGAGCCCATTATGAAAAAAAAAAACACCATGAAAAAGACCATTATGATAAGAGAACATCATGAAACAGAGAACACCATAAGAGACCACTGTGAAAAAGGCCACCATGATGAGAGCTCACCATGATAAGAGACCACCTTGATAAGAAACCACTGTGATAAGAGACTGCCACAAGAGGCCACCTTGACAAAGAGAAGGAAGGCAGCTGAGGGAGGGCAGGAGGAAGGTTCCATGTTTCCAGGAAGCCGGGAAGCCCTCAAAAAAGTGGCTGTTGTCTCAAGGGAAAATACCCATTCAAAAAACATTCAACCATGCATGGCGGTCTCCACGCTGAAACTCAGGAACTAGACCCTGAGGAGCGAGGGACAGAGCCCACCAGACTCACTCTCTGAAGCGTTGGCCCACGCTTCCCCTCACGACCCTCCTGGGCTGCCGTGCTGACCTCAGAGCCTAGTGGGGGTCCTTCTGTGTCTGGCAACCCCTGATGCACAGACATCGAAGTCCACCTTCTCACTCGCAGTGAGGCGTGGAGACTGGCACACAAGGCCTCAGCCGGCAACCCCAGCCCTGAGTGGAAGGGCCCCCCGGCATTCTCCTCCCTCTCCTTTAAGGACAACACCTCTTTTGTATTTAAGCTGTGATTATAATTAGTCATTTCCTAGAAAGTGTACAAACACCACAGCACAGCTGGGAACCCACATAATTTAAGCATTATTGCTAATTTAACCTCACAATCTGGGGCTGGGAGGGTTTCACAAAGAGCCTGCCAACCCTGGAGGGCCGTGAGGGCTTTGCTTTAATGTGCGGCTCTCCCCCGGGGCTCTGTACAGGCCCTCAGATTCATAAGCTTTTGCATGAAAGTGGTAACAAATGTTCTCAAAATATTTAAGTCTTTCAAAAAGGCTGGCTTGAAAATTCCCAGCTATGTATTTTATAGTTTAATGGATGTAAATGGCTGTTCTCTGACCCAGGTGTATAAGAAATAGCATTTTCTTCATTTCCTATAAATCAGCTTAATTACGACACGAGGCCCTTACGCACTGCAATGTGGGAAATTTAGTCTGTAGCCTCACCTGGGACTCCCGGGTGTGCCAAGCTCTGAGTTGTTGCGATTGCTCGCGGTCTGGGGGTGGGGAGAACCAGCTCAGGGGTGCTGACAGCTGCCCAGAGTCCCGCACACGCTTGCTCTGCCAGGAGACAGAGCTGGGAGAGCAGCTTGGGAAATAGATGCAGTCAGGAGGAGCAGCACCGTTGTCCCCAGCACGGGGGAGCGGAACTCCATTCCCAGAAAGCTCTTCTTCAGTTCCGCAGACCGCAGATGAGTGCCGGGGGAAGTGAGCGGCCAAGACCGGGTGGAGCCACGGAGCACCTTCCAGGTCAAATGCATCCGGTGCATTATGGGATGTGCCAGTTGACTGCAAGCCGACCTCGGCGCCCCAGGTATCGCAAGCAGTAAGTCTGTCGAGAGGTGTTTCCCTTAAACAGAGGGCCATGATCCCCAGTGCAGAGCCAGCCCGCCCGCAGCCCAACGGTTCCGACCTGCCCGTTAGATATTCAGATCTCCAGCAGTTGTCACGATCGCATGACCCAGTAACGCTGGGCCTGCGTTTCTGTGGCCGTGATTGGCTGGCACCGAGCAGCAACTGCTCTGTTCTGAATGGCAGAGACAAGGACAATCGCCCCCGCGTTCACCCAGACCATGTCACACTTTCTGTCACTTTCCTGGGATGTGTGATCACCTAAGTTTGAAGCCCTTCAATTAACTAGTGCGACAACCATTGCTTTAGCAGATGGTAAACTGGTTGGCTACTGGGACTTCAGGGCTACCATCTCTGCCCAATGGCACTGTGAGACATACTCATGTTCAAGAAGCGTTCAACTGTGCTGAACGTCGTAGTAATTCCCAGTGGAGCCTGGCCCCCAGGAAGCCTCAAGTCTGATAACATGCGCCAAAGCTACACCAAGGGTTATACACATGCCTGTCCTTAGGGACAGAGAGGGAGAGATGTGTGGACCCTGACGAGGCAAAGTACGAGCTCACGGAGGAGGCAGGAGTTCCGCTGGGCTTCAACAAGCTGGTAAGATGCAGTTGTGCAGAGCCCAGTCACCTCATCATGGGGGCACAGTGCCCAACACCCCCCTTTTAAAGGAGAAAAGGTTGGTTTAGGATCCTGGTCTGCCTGGCTCTGAGGAGGAGGCGTGGCTGAGAGTGTCACAGAGGAGCATAGCTCACGGCGTGGCAGAGGGAGGGGTGGAGTCAAGGGAAGAACAGCAAGAAAGACCCTTCCGGGCCACTCCAGCAGTGACCACCACCTCGGGCCAGGCTTCACCTTCCAAATCACAGCCAGCTCTAAGCCGTCAGTGGACTGCGCCAGTGCCACACAGCCATGTCGCAGTTTTACATCCATGACCCAGCATCATACACCCACGACGCAGCATCACACACCCAGACCCAGTCACTTCCCAGAAGCCCCACCTTAGCACGGGAGCTTCGGGGCACACCTGGATGGGAGCCGTAACAGAGGCTGCCGGGTGGGGTGGGCAGCTGCACAAGCCAAAGCCTGAAGGTCTGAAGTTGTCCGCACGCACTAGGAAAGGGCGACTCCTTAGATGGGAGCGCAGGGTGCGTGACTGAGAGCGGCAGAAAACGGACCCGGGAAGCTGGTTACTCCTCGAGCATGCGTGTCTTTGGAGAACCTGGAGTTTCAAGTGAGCGATGAGAGGTTTTGATCAGGAGACAGCCAGACTCAGGGCTTGTGTTCAGAGAGAAGAGCAGAGAAGTGAGCAGGATGGGGATTTGTGAGGCGCGAGACCAGGGATTATCGCAGCGATTGGAATCAAATGTAATAAGGGCCAAAGCCAAGGCCATACCCGCCTGGGATATGATACGCAGGGACTGTTGGGGTCAAGACTCAGTGTGGAGTTCGACACCTCAGTGAGGAGAGGACCAAGTGCAGAAGAGGAAGCGTGGCGGGACAGAGGAAGCGTGGCGGGCTGTGGCTGGAAGCCTCCCGCATCCCAGCCAGGGGGAGCGCCCCTCGTCCTGAGCCGCCCACTGTTGGCCCGGGTCCCTGTCTGAGCTTAGGGCCGCTGGGTCCCCCCAGCAACCTTCTTGGGAGACGCTCCCTTGTGCTCTCTGGGCAATACTGTCATCAGCAGCAGCCACCTGCAGTCTCTCAGCTTTGGGCTTTCCTGTTCAATCTATAGCTTACAAGAGATTCGCATCAAAGCGCACTACTACGCTCAGATAACAGGCTCCTTCCTCGGCTCCGCCTCCAGCGGATCATGCTTCCCCACCGGGGCATGCTCTCAGCCCTGGCTCTCTGCAGGTCTGCACAGCTCTCCTCAGGGCACCTTCCAGAGCTCTCGTACTTGCCTTTTGGCTTGTGTTCGCTGTTCTCCGTACATGCAGGAGTTGATTATAGCAAAGCTGCAGAGAGAACGTAACATTTACAAGGGTGTCCTCCAACAGCCTGACTGGGTGGATGCGAGCATGGAACCTGTTCTACATACGAGGAGGCTGCAGCTCAGAGAAGCACAAGCACAAACAGGTAAGAAATAGCAGAGCACCTCCCCGGTCTTGGGGGCCCTGCAGAAGGAGTGGCACTATCAGACTCTTTGATCTCAAGGCCCAGATTTTGAGTCCAAGGTCTGGACCAGGGATCCATTGCCGCCACCAGGCCATGTGATGGCCAATCAGAGCCCTCAGTGCCCTGTGACGGCAGCCGTTCAGCCAGCCCTTACTGCAGCTCCAGCTGCTCCGGGCCCAGCTGAGCTCCCTTGCCGGCTGCAGCCAGCCGGTTTACACTCGTGAACTCTGCTGGGCTGGCCAGGTTCAGTCACGGGGGCTGAGGCAGGATGGCTTCCAGCTGGGTCCTGTCTTCTCACTGCGCCTTAGAGTGAGAGCAGAGCAAGCAGCAACCTGCAGCGCCTTTTCAAGTCTCTGCTTGTGTCTGTCTTTGCCAATAGTGCTTTGGCCAGGTTCCCGGTGAACCTCGATATTTAGAGGAATTGGAAAGTCACATGGCAAAGGGCAGGGAAGGGGAGGGCCAGGGATGCAATCACGCTACCTGGCAGTAGAGCTCTCCCCACATGAAAGCCGTCTCACTTCTATGATTCACTTCCACACTTCAGCATGGTTAGAAAGAGTGCTTTCATCTTCCCTGCGTTCCTGTGCACACCGGTGCACAGCCCGGCTCCGCGCGCTCAGTCACCGCTCCTTGTCCAGAGGCAACCCGCACGCCCCACTCTGCTGGGCTCTGGCCACACTGGCCTGACCCTTCTGCCTCAAGGCTTGGTGCATGCCACCCCCTTTATCTAGAGCCCCAACCCACCCCTTGCCCTTTTGGGGGCTACCTCCTCTTCCTCCTTTAGCACTCAATTAAATGTCCTCTTCCTCTACCTCCCACCTTTTATTCTCATTCAGTTTCCTAGCTACTGACCCTTCTTCTTGTTTCATAGTGGGAATCTGTTCTCCCCACTGCCAGGTCTAAAACAAGGACTTATCTCCTACCACTGTATCCCTGTGCCCTGCCTAGTGCAGGTGTAGAAGAATACACTATGGATAGATGGGTGGATGGATGGATGGATGGATGGATGGGTGTATGGATGATGGATGTGTGGATAGATGTGTGGATGTGTATGTGGATGATGGATGGGTGGATGGATGAAGAATGCATGGGTGCACGATGGATGAATGATGGATGGATAGGTGAATAGATGAATAGAGGGTAGATAGATCGATAGATGGGTGGATGGATGATGGATAGGTAGATAGATGATGGATGGATGATGGATGGGTGGATGGACGATGGGTGGGTGGATGGATGATGGATGGGTGGATGGATGATAGATGATGGATGATGGACAGGTGGATAGATGATGGATGCATGGATGGATGATGGATGGATAGATGGATGATGGATGGATGATGGATGAATGATGGATGTGTGGATGGATGATGGATGGGTGGATGGATGAGGATAGGTGGATAGATGATGGGTACATGGATGAATGATGGATGGATTGATGATGGATGGATGATGGATGGTTAGATGGATGATGGATGGACGATGGATGATGGATGGATGATGGATGGATAATGGATGGATGATGGATGGATAATGGATGGATGGATGGATGGATGGATGATGGATGGATGGATGGATGGATGATGGATGGATGGATGATGGATGGATGATGGGTAGGTAGATAGATGGATGGATGGGTAGATAGATGATGGATGGATGATGGATGGATGGATGGATGCACGATGGATGGATGGATGGATGATGGATGGATAGAGGGATGGATGTATGAGAGAATATGTGAGAGAATCAAGTTGTAAGATAGAGTGCTTTCTTTCACATAGACAACATAAAGATCAAGCTCTTGGCATTTGTAACTGAAGGTCCTGCATCTTCAGAGACACCTCCTTATCCTCAGAAATTCTAGACACCTGGGTTATCAAAAGAGACCTTTCACTGAACAAAACTACAAACATCTTTCTTCTTGCTTGGTGAGGGCTGAACAGCAGGACTGGGGAGCCTCCCCAGGCTATCACCTTGAACAGGTGGCTGAGCCCTAGGCCATGAGTACCCTGCAGCACTGGAGACGGACAGGGCACTAGGGGTTAGGTGTGGGGTGTCCCCAAAGCCTCATGTGTTTGGATGATGACTGGGCCGTGGGTGTCGTACTCTAGTGGACAAGTGCATCGCTGAGGTCATAGCTGAGTTACAGTTAGCAGAGAGAGCTGGGCAGTGGCAGGTCCCTGGGGTGGCCCAGAAGGTTTCTGTCTCCCAAGCTCTTCCTTTTGCACCAGTTCTGGCTACTGTGATGTGAGCAGCTCTCCGCAGGCAGCTCTACTGTGTCTTCCTCTCTTGCAGCCGGGAGGGCCGCAGGCTGCAACCCTGAAGTTGCCACAGTGGGCGTTGCACCCCAGCGGTGCAGGTGCGAGGGCCGCCTAGAGCCCCGTCACTCTCGGGGTGGCCAGCAGCCTGACTGCGTGCAGCCCGCTGTGAGCCCATAAATGTCTCCAGGACCTAAGCAGGACGTCTCTCCACACTTGGTTCCTTTGTGGCCAGAGCCCAAAAATACCTGCTCGCATTTCAGTGCCACTGGACATAAGGAAAGTGGGAGGGAGAGGAAGTGTTCAGCTATCTCCCAGTGCCTTCTTTAAGGTAGAATATATGTATAACACTCTGCAAGCCAGGCTCGGGGTGCACCCTGCACCCAGCGGGAGGCTCTCCACTGAGCTGGTGCAGGGGAGCTTTGAAGACCCTCAGGAAGGCCTTCCCTGTGGCCACACACCCTGAGGTCACAGGGACTGTCTCGCTCCAGAATGGGCCTGGTGGTAGCGGGGGTGCTAGTAAGGGACTAGTGATGGCACAATGCAGAGATGGCAATCACCAACTCAGTCCTGCTACCCGTGTTTTGTAAATAAAGTTTTATTGGCACACAGCCCCTGCGCTTCGCTCCTGTTCCGGCTGTGGCTGCTTCCGCCTGAGGCGTGGAGCGGAGGAGTTGCTACACACTCCTTGTCCTTCAGTATGGACAACTTGGGGGAAGTTATAAATCTTGAAGAGCAAAGCAAGGCCAGAAGAGGTTGACCCTAGATGAAACTACTGGAATTTGATTCCAGCTCCATAACTCCATGGCTGTGCGTCTCTGCCTGCTTTACCTTTTCTTTCAGCGCTGGAGCTGGAATGCAGGACCTTTGTGCTGAGCTTTGTCCCCAGCCATCCTTTTAATTTCCTACCTTTTGACACAGGGCCTTGTTGGGCCACTGAGCTCTCGGGGGCTCCTCCTGCCTCAGCCTCGTAGAGCGCTGGTGCTGTGATCACCTGCCGCCGCGCCCAGCTCGTTACCTGCCTTTCAAAAGCCTCCACTTCCTCATCTTAGTGGGAATGTTGTTCTTCCATCACAAATGTGTTAAGATTGGCGTCCTCCCACGGGCGTGGCCTAGCACCAGGCTCTCCACAGGTCACAGGCTGCGACAAGCTGACAGTCGCAAAGGGACCGGCTGGGCGACCTGAGCCCAGGCAGAAGGGAACCACGAGTGTGACAGGGGCTGGGTCCCCAGTGCACAGCCTGCTGTTGTTTTCCTCCCTGTTTAGTCGCTTCTTGTCGCTGACATACAGCAGTGCCTGGCACGCAGGGAGCGTGGAGTGTACATTCGTTGAATGACTACATGAGTGAACGTGGCAGGTCTCACCACTCGTGCTGGGCAGCGTCCTTAGGGTTACTGAGCCTTCCAGTGGAGACTCCTCACAACACAGAGGGGCCCCCTGTGCTTTCACCGGAGTGTTTGAGAATTGACTAGACAGGATACGCATGTAGACACCCGCATATCGCAGTCCTGGGTGACACAACCTCCCTGGGCCCGCTTCCCCTCCCAGGTGAGTCCCCCCAGCAGCCACAGCTGTGCACTAGCCGGGGCTGTGCGGTGCTGAGAACCGAGAAGCCGCCGTGAGCACCACACCGAGTCGGGGCAGGCGAAGGCAGGGAGGTGTGCGTCTGCACTGCGGGGAAGCGTGGCGGCCACTAGTAACAATCAGCAGTTTGGCGCCGTGTTCCCTCCATAGTCCTGGGCGGCCCTGCGTCCCGCCCTCTGCGCT
>NDGN011364165.1:0-14294 GCA_002564285.1 Tympanoctomys barrerae | reverse complement strand
AAATAATTAAATGGGTAAAAGTCATGAAAATTTATGTAACTACAAAATGTATTTTGAGAGCCTCAGGAATTTAGACATATAAAATATATTTCATTCTGAGCCTATCTGGAATATAAAAAGGCAGGTAAGGCAAAGCTAAGCATGCTGTTTGAAAATAACATGGTAAACAGTAGGCTCAAATCGTGGAGGACAGACGTAGGCTGAAATACTCAGGGAAAATTCCACAGAGCAGGACACACAAGTGGCATGAGGCCTCAGTAGGATCTAGAGAGATAGGCAAGAGGAAAGGAACTGATATTTCAACGGACAAGAACATCTTGAGCAAAGAGAAGAAAAGAGTTTTCTTTTTGTTTTTTTTAAATAACATGTTTAGTGGAATGAAAAGTGTTCCTTCTATATTCTCCTACCTTAAGAAGTGTTTCTGTGTTATTTTAATTGTTGTCTCTGGGTAGGTACCCCAAAATATACCTCTCTGCTTTAAATGTCTTTTTCAGTTTCAGACTTGAATTTTTCAATAGCTACTGGGTATAATTCCAATGTCAAACTGAATCTGATTCATAAGTAAGAGATACATCACTGAAATTTTCATTTTTCCCTCAAATTTTCTGACTTCCTATTTTTACAGGTAGTAGCATCATAGATCTTCTAATCCAGCATGGAATCTGAGAGGCATTGACTGTTGTTGTCATCTTTACCTCCATCTCCAATCTAATACTGGGTGGTTTCCCTTTTCTGGCTCTTGGCTCTTTCTTCTTTTCTTTTCTTTCTTAATCAGGACCTCCTCACTCATTTCTGTAGTTACTGGTTTCATCTGATTCTAGTTTCTTCCCTATCAATTCTACCCTTCTAGTGCTGTCAGAATTATATTTTATTTTCTTTTTTTGTAGTTTAGGGAAGGGTCTACAGGGTGTTTAGGGTCTCACTACTAGATCAGACTCGTAGTGATCCACCTGTTTACAGCCTCCCAAGAGCTGGGATTACAGGTGCACGCTGCCACACCCAGTCTCATTTGCCATCTCAGCACACTGTGGGGGCAGGGCCAACACAGCAGGCCCAGGGATCGAAGCCCCGGCCCCTGCACCTGCTTGCAGGCAGAATTATATTTTCAAAACTGTGGCTAGATCACAATTCTCCTTATCTAAGAAGTTCTGGTAGTACCTCCATTCTCTAATTTAGCATTCAACTGTCCTTATTTAAAAGTTTAACTCATAATTTTGGTCCCTTTCTCTCTACTTCAGTAGTACCTTTGTCTTCTCTGCTTTGTTGCTCCCACTTGAACAACTACAACTATTACTATAGATTGCTAATAGAGATTCTCAAGTGCTGGTCAAAGACCTGTCTACCTCAGAGTCACAGGAGAACTTAAAAAACTAAATTACCAGGTGTCTAGTCTTTTATTCCTACTGCTGAGGCAAAAATACCTGACACCCAAAGTGAAAAGAGGAAGGATTTATTTAGTTCACAGGTTGTAGAGGTTTTAGTTCATAATCTGCTGGTTTTAAAGCAGGGCAGCACACGGCTGAGGGGCAATCATTCCTGGTGGTCGAAGACAGTGAAAAAAACAAGGGAGAAAGACAAGATCCTTGTGTTGTGTGCAGGCTGTCCACCCAAGGGTGGGTACAGCACTCCCATCCTTAATCACATCATCACACACTTTAGATTCAGCTACCTCAAATAAACCTTGTTTTTTTTTTTCATGACTGCATGAAGGTTTGGGGGGACATCTAGGCACAAGGGATAATAGCAGACCACATTCTCACAGATACTGTGGCTCTCTTAATGTATTTTACTAATAGTGAGAATAATAAACTTTGAAATGTATGAACTTTGAAAATCATACAGATTCCTGAGCAAGTTTCAGGAACTGAGTCAGAATCTGTACAGGGAGGGTTTTTCCAAAATTTATAACAACACATGACTGATAGGCAAATGAAGACTGAAAAAGAATAGAATAAAGTAAAGGTATCCCTTGCATCCATACAAGGGGAATTTGTTTTAGGAACTTTTGCAGATACCAAAATCCATGATGCTCAAGTCTCTCATATAAAATATCACAATAGTGATGCACAATTTATGTACATCATCCCCTATGCTTTAAATCATTTACAGATTATTTATATTACCTAGTGCATTGTAAATGCTATGCAAATAACTGTTGTACTGTAGTTTAGAGAATAATAAAAAAGGCTACCCATGTTCAGTACCAATAAACTTTTTTTCCAGAATATTTTCAACCCATGATGTGCCTACGAATGCAAAACCCACAGATATGGAGAGGAGATATTTGTCTGTCTATCTATCTATCTATCTATCTATCTATCTATCTATCTATCTATCTCCCAAATATGGCCTAGGGAAGGAAAAGAAAAATATTGTAAAATCAAGGAAGATTTCTTTGAGTCAGCTTATTTGCAAAAAAACTAGATGCAGCGAGACCTGGATTTTAAAAAAGCAAGTTCATGTAAGGTTTTCATTATTGGGAAGAATGTGAAGAAAGGGAAAGTAATTTTTAAAAAATAGACAAATTGTTAAAAAAAATACATACATCGTAAAGTGCACTATGATAAAGGACACAGCCAGCAACAAAGAGAGCGTATGTGCTCAGGAAAACTATCCTCTCAACAGGCAAGAAACAAAAACTTGCTGGCGAGTGATTGAAGCAGGAAGACATGAGGAGGCGGAATGACAAAAGCATTTGTGTCCAACTGGCTCCACAAGCCAACTGGCCTCCCTGTCAAGTGGAGTAGTGAGAGAGAAAAGAGCTATTAAGGATTCCATTCTCTCTCGCCTAGACCTTATGTTTTTGTCCTGAATGGAGAAAGAAAAAGCAATTCAATAGCTCACAATAACAAATGAACAAACAGACCGTAGAAAGGATGATGACTTCTTAACAACTCTATGATGAATCAGCCTCTCTACTCTGACCTCCACCAATGAATAGGAGAATTATATCCATTCTGCTTTTGTTCTTAGCTTCAACAATTGGTAAGCCATTGGATGCCATACAGTAAGTAATTTATGATAGGACGCAGCCACCATGAGAATGTCATATTTTGAGATATATGCAAATGTTTGGATCCAAATGATTTTTCATGATAATTTTTTCTCTTTAACTATGAGGATTATCATTTCAAGGGATTCCACATCTTGAAAAGGGTTAACAACATAGTGTTTTGAAACCAGATCTAGTCTGTTTTTCAAGCTGTGCTGTATTTAGAGATATATTTAGTTCTGCAGATGTCTTGAGTCTGTCATTGGAATTGGACTTTCCCATCAAAACCAGACACTGCTTCTTGAGGAGCCAGAATAGTGTGCTCAATGCAATTTGGTAGGACCAGTTTTACTTTTCTTTTCACTATCAAGCAGCATGACAGCAAAAGAGCTGATATAGCTTTTATTTTTTATTTTTTATTTTTATTTTTGTCTGACCTCAACAAGCCATCTCCTATTGGCTGTGGAATGAAAGTCATAGGCATTCGTATTGGTTAGCTTTCCTGTCATTGGGACACAGTACCTAACATACACCACATAAAGGAGGAGAGACGTATTTTGCCTCGCAGTTTCAGTGGATTCAGCCCACTGTTGATAAGCTCCAAGGTAAAGACTGCACGGTGGAAGAGTCTGGAGGAGGAAAGTTGCTCAAGTGCTGATGAACCGGAAGTGGAGAGAGAGAGGGGAGGGGCCAGGGACCGGAATACCCTCTTTCCAGTCACCCTGTGACGGACTGCTTCCAGTGAGGCTCCCCCTCCAAACGTGAGTCTTGTGGGGATTCGTTCAGATCTAAACTACAATAGGTTTTTAGTTTAATAAGAAAAGTCCTTGCAAATTGTGTAATTTTTTCTCAAAACTTTAGAAAGGAGTAGAAATAGGAATTTTAAAAATAAACAGAAGATTTATTAATATTCTCCCCCAAAAGAGGTATTGTTAATGGGGTGGGGAAGGAAAAGTGTTGTAAAAGAGAAAATCATTATAATGGTTCAAGACACTGTAATGAGCCTCTAACTAGTCAAAGAATGGTGACCACTCAAGACCAGAGGAACTCTGAATTTTTATCTCAGATTGGAAGAACAAAAACTGAGGTCTTTTGTTTTTAAAAAAATATTTTTTAAAATCAGGATAAAGTTTGAAATGCTCCAGAAATTACTGACTGTGGCAGAAAGTCTAAAATGTGTCCCATTTGATTGAATAGATGAAAAAACAACATGCAGGATAAAATGGCTTTCTAGTGCTATTGTGTTATTTTGTCCAATTACCCCCCAAAGGTGTGATTTACATAATAAAGTTAGCAAAAAAAAAATTCCAGGCCTAATTATCACTTTCAAAATAGAATCTGGAAATCAGCCATTGGTAACTGAAGATTACAGATTGCTTTTTAAAAAAGCAGATCTTGAGTTCAGCTCAGATATTACCCTTAAAACTGAATTGCATTATTTTGCTACATCAAATAAATGCCTTTTGGGCCTCAAGGAAAGCAGCCCCCAAGCTAATTCATAGCTCAAGTGCTGTCAGTTCAGCTTATATGAAAGCTTTAGTTTTTTTACAGTTAAAAAGATAAAAGAGAATTGTGCCTATATTGTTTCAAATGATAATTTGTTCATGTGGCTTTCAACAGTCTTTTCCTTTTGGTAAAAACCAAGACAGTGAACCCAAAAATATGTTCTTTTTCTTTCATCTCTGCTGTATTACAGAGACAACAGAGGCAGGTGAGAGTGCAGGCTGTGATCTCAATTGCCTGAAATCGTGTTGCAGAGCCTGTGCCCCTCAACCGTCAGTCCTCTGGGCAAGGTTAAGCTACTTTGGGTCTCAATACTCTCATCTTGAGAAGGAATACAGATGAGCACCCTGAATTGGAAAATGTAAAATTGGAAAATTCAAAAATCTGAATATTTTGAGCACTAATGTGCCACCACACCTGACTTTAAGTGATGAATCTTGGTCAAAATGCAAGTGTGCTAAAACTTTGTATGCAATTACCTTCAGGCCATGTGTATAAAGTATACATGAGACATTAAATTAACTTCATCTTTAAACTTGGGTATTCTTCTCAAGATCTTTCATTAAGCATATGCAGATATTCCAAAATATGAAAACACAAAAATCTGAAATCTTTTTAGTCCCAAGTGTTGTAGATGAGACACTCAATCTATAATAAAAAGACTTTTGATAAGAGGATTAGATGTGTCAATACACACAGAGCATGGAGCTTTTATTTGATTTTTCTTTCAAAGTTGACTAACTTAGACAAGACTTATAGATTAAAAGCTTTTATGTCCAACTTTAAGTAGATTTTTCTAAAATATTTTCAGTATTTCTGAAATATTTAGGTGATAAGACTATCATGTATTTCTTGTGCAATTTGATCAGAAAATATTTTCTGAATTCTTACAGAAGACTAGATAACTCTGCTAATGTCCAAGGACAAAGAAGTAGTAATGATTAAGAAAATCATTTATAGAGGGCCGGGGAGATAGCTCAGTAAAATAAACGCTTCCCTGGCAAGCACAAGGGCCTGAGTTCAATCCCCCAGTCTGCCAAAAAATAAAATAAAATAAGATAAAAAATCATTTATGTCACTAAGTATTTAACACTGATCCAGTCTACAAGAACTTAATTTCATCATTATCAAAAACTGCTGAGAATCCAACATGAGTAAGAAACAAACTTTCTGTTGAATTGTTGAGGTTTGGGGTTGTTTTCTGTAGCAACATTAGTTACTTACCTTTATTAATGAAATTGTTTCTGAATCTCAAGTAGACTGAGAATGAGCTTTGGAATGAGATTGCTTCTGATGATTTTGGAGGATCTCAAGAAGTCCTGCTTGAAGATCACAGTGGATAAAACTCCTTTCCTCACATTTGAAATTTTATTGAACTCCAGTTGCATAAAAAGATACCATATCAGTAATCAGGGATGAGAAGAATGGGGCAGAATTCTGTCTTCAAGGAGGAGATAGACTGTCAGCAGCAGGAGTGATAATATAACTGGAATTTAGTGAGAGATTATTATCTCCCTTGATCATTATTTTTTAAGAAATCCACATAAAAATTCTTTTAAATGCATGCTTATTTCTATGGGCCACTTTGAAGATGAGGAAAATGAGGCCTAAGGAAATTAAAGCTTGTAAGTGTTTGCAATTTATTTGTGTGTTGCTATTATAAAAATCACACAAGGGATTAAAGTCTACTGGAAGTCAATAATATCTATAGTTGGCTGACTGTTGTTAGTTGATTTACATTTTTCTGCACTTACTCCAAGTAATATTACCCCAGTGGTATGCATAATTATCCTCAGTTATAGAAAATAAATATAAGGGTGGGAGAGGTTAGATGGTATCTCCTAGATCACTCAGTATGCAACCTTGGAGGACAGTATTTTAATCTGTGTTTTCGGGACCTCAGAACAAAAGTTCTCTCTGCCACATCAAGTGGTTTGTGCAAGATGAGGAAAGGAGAAAGATCTGTAAGAGACAGCAAGGCCACATCATACCGAACCTCAGGCATGATAAGTAGCCATCAAAAACTTTTACAGGTAAAACAGTATCAGATCTGTGTTTTAGAAAGAGTGATCTGGTAGAATTCAAGAAAAATGATTCTATCTGAAAAATTTCTTCAGATTATAACTATTACCCTGTTTTCTTCATTGACTTTGGACTTGGAGCCTTTGTCCCTTGAGGCCTTGGATTCGACACTTTCTCTGGAGTGAGATGACAATCTCCTATCCTGTCCAGTCCTGAGTCTAGGTTTTATGAGAGTGCCTACACAGACTACACCTTTTACTTTGCGCGTTTAATCCATATTTATACTTTCCTCCTGTATTTATGCCATGGTATTGCCATTTAAATTTGACTATGGAGGATATTCTCCCATCAGTGTGGTAATAGAGATACCTGCTGTGTACCATTATGGTATCATAAGGTGGAACATGTATTGACTGGATGGGCTTATCAGTGTCATACTGTTTACTTAGTAGGATAGTCTACAATTGAAAGCTAGGACTATAGACAAGAATTGCCTGGGAAAGAATCCTGCCATGCTACTTCTTAGCTGTTAAGCACTTGGCTCAAGGTCATTGAGCTAAAAACACGGTTGGAACATGGTGAGGCATTTGCTGCATTGGAGCCACATACATAGAAAATGCAACAGGGATCACTCTGGTTGAACACTTATAGCACAGAAGAAGTATGCTAGGCCTCGTGCTGTGTGCTTCACATATTTCACTTCATTCAGTAAGAACATGGCAGGCCTTGTATAGCTACATGCTTTACAAGTATGGCATGCCTAGAAGACATGTATTATTCTTCAAGTTTGACCTCCTTGTATAATGTTTTGCCTATGTTGGTAAGAATAACAGCAGTAGATATCAGCAGTAGATATCTCTTGGGGTTGTCACGAGGAGTACACGAGTTCATCCCTTACTATGTGCTTAGCCCGGAGGAAGCTCTCAGTCAGTCTGACCTATGACACGATTAATCAAAAGAACAATTCAAAATAAAAATTGGAGGCCTTTGTGACCAAATGGCAAGGCATTAAGTAATCATATTCATATAGAAAAATAAATAAATAAATAAATCCAGCAGAGAGAAAACAGACCCATTTTTTCCCCAGCTGGTTTATTAGATTAAAGTAGAGCGAGCTGACTAGCTGCAAAGATTGTGGTGTATCTATGACCACAAGTACAGAAATAGCACCAGTTTTTAGGTTTTAACATCTCTGATAATTTATTGGAAAATCTTATAAAAATGAATACTTTAAGCAATTATGTGTTCACTGATTAAACCACAGAAATGAAACTTTAATGAAAGAAAATCAGCTTAACTCTTAAGTGTACCAATCTAATGGAATTCAAGTCAGAAAAAGCTAAATTTATATTCTATGAAACTGAAAAATAAGAAGATGAAATTGCCTGTAAATATCAATTGGGTATCATTTTGATTTCTTAACCAATTTTATACATGTAAATAACACCATTTGCATAGAGTATTAGATGAAAAATGCAACCTTATCAAGAAAAATTTACAGGAAAATAATCTGTAGAATGCCAAAGGGACACTACTCATCAAATCAGACTGAGATGAACACATGAGTGCCCTGAACTCTTGAAAGATGCTCATCTAATTAAATATTAGAAGAATATTCAAATTTCTCTCTGTTAAACATGAAAATGATCCTTGACAAATCTGAGTGGCCACGGCGATCTGTCCTCCTGTGCTGGGGTGTGGTCAGTGTTTAAAAATGGCCTTTTTCTTTATATTTTATTGGTTAAAAAATACCAGATCATTCAACAGGTACTCTTCTTTTGAGTATTGCATAGTTATTCAGCAAATAATAATACTGGGAAATTTGATTTTTGAAATTCAACTGGGCTGAGTGTGGTGGTGTATACCTGAAATCCCTTGGGAGGCTGAGGCAGGAGGATTGCTGCCCAGTGTGAGCCATAGCATGAGTTCTAGACCAGACTGAATGGCAAAAAATGAAACCCTGTCTCAAAAACAAAAACAAAAACCCAAAAACAACAAAAAAAAAATTAATTGGGTGCCTAGTCAAAGAGGAAATTTCAGAGATGAATTTCAAGATATATTTTATAACTACTGAGGGCAGTTTAGATTAATTTTTCTATTTTAAATTATGATCTTTATGTGGCTGTTTTTCTCCTGCTTTTGTGTGTGGTACTGTTCCTCAAACATTGCTTAGCTACCACTTTTGGGGAGTATCAACCCCAGAATTTTGAAACTAAGTGCCTGCTTATAAGTTAGTGACAGTGTAAGGAAGATACTGTATCTGGTATTACTAAAAAATACTAAAGAGGGAAAAAATTGCAAAAGGATCCAGTACTTTCATTAATGAGAAATACATATGTATATATACTTTTCTATATATGTGTGTAGGAATATATCTGCCACATATACACACTATCTATAAGCATATACTGAAGACAACCCAGTCATGCACCAAGCTAATAAAAACTAGGGAAGCTTTGTATAGTTCGATCTTTTTTTAGTGGCACCAATAGTCTCCTCATCCCCTCTGCGCCCATACACAGAACGTCTAGGTGAGTGCTAGTCTCGTACTGCTTCCTGTTGAAGGCTGGGCTCAGCCATCCAAACCAGCTGTGATAGTCATGTTCTTCACAGGCAGTTTAGCACACCATTAGGAGAGAGTGGCGCCTGAGTGCTCTCTTTAGCAAGATTTGCCTGTCCTGTTACCTTGGCTTCCGCATTCTTGGGATTCTCTCAGGATTCTCTCAGATACTCAAGTAATGATGTTACTTGCTGAATGCCATGTTAGCACAGCCATTTGCATTATTCTGGTGATGCTGTTTCTGGAACCACTGCTAGGTCTCCTTCATTTTTCTCGTTGTTGACTTCCTCGTGGCTTCTTTCTGCTGCCTTCCCCGCTGTTGCCTCCATCATCGCGTTTGCCTTCACATCTGTGCTCTCATCCCTTCCCACAACCAGTGGATACCTTTCTGATTGAGTCTGAAAAGCAAATACTCAAGATTAAAAACTGCTCTCTGGAGCCGTGCACCTGAGTCCTATAAATTCCTTATCCCCTTCTAGAATCTCCTGGGACTGAGAAAAAAGAAATCCAAGGTGAGTAGGGCCCCCAACAATTCTTCGAGCACTGGTGGACTTGTGTGTGGAACCCAGCAAAATCTCCCTTCCTTGGCAGGTTGTTGCAATTCTATTCCTGAGCCCAAGGCTCTTTTCTTCCGTTGCAAGTTTTGTGTTTAGAAGTGTTTCTGCTACAAGCCTGATCCTTGGGGCTTGACTTTGGGCTTTCTGGTGCAGGAGTAGAACTTTGATTACCCTATGGCTATATCCACATATCTCTGTTTATTTATCTTCTAGATGCTACTCTTCTAAGAGCTGGGGCAGTTGAATCCAAAGAGTTCTTGTTTCACTGTTCTTATTCCCTATTGAGGATACTTCAGATCAAACATGATGGAGTAGAAATTAGCAGTGAAAACCAGACATTTTAACTTGCATATACTGGATAGAGTGCTAGATCTGCTGGTAACAGAAACATAAATGATTCCAAGAAGATTTGAAGTCACAGCATTCACTACTGTTGTGTCTATTCTGCCCTAAACAAATTTTTAGCAGCTGGGAAATCTTTCCTTCACCAATCAAACCTAGAATATGGGGCCATCTTCCCAATGCATATTCACATTGTCTCAGGAGCCTGCCTTTTCCTACGCAGGACATCATTAGACTCCCCAAACAGTAGGGGCTGGAGAGGTCAAGAGGGTTTCTGCAAGGCCACAAGGATATTTGGAGTAAGGCACTTCACACAGCAAATCTCTTCCTATATGAGCTCTCAACCTTAGAACATCTGATGTCTATTTGGGATCCAGGGCAGCTTTAGTGGTAAGAAGTGTTCCATTATTCACTCCAACAGCAGCTCCAGGCCAGGTTGAGGGGAGATAGAAGTGGCAAAGGGATTGCTCACACACCATCTGTCTACTTGGAAGTCTTGCTGTCAGCAGGACTGCAATGTCAACAATTCTCCATCTTTGTATACAGACACGGAAACAGTTGCTTGTATGTTTATTAATTTCAATTTTAAACAATATTTGTGAGTAAATATTCAGTGAATACCTACTATGTACACATTGTTTGGCTGGGAGATGAGAGCTATGGGCTTGCTTTCCAAAATGCTTACTGCTTTGTATGTGTGTGTGGGGGACAGAGAAGTAGAGATCATATAAAATAGTAACAAAAAGAGACATGACAGGTGATGGAGTGGGGAGCCGAAAATGGAAATAGCCAGCACAAGTCTCCAGTTTTGAGATTAGTGTTCCAGTACATGCAGCTTTTATTTCTTTTGCAAAAGGAAGAATAAAAATTCTGTGATCTTTTTTTATAAGACTATTAAGCTAAACTACTTCCAACAACTTAGAGAAATTTGGTTATTCATGAGAATAACACCTTTTTCTAAAAGAAATAAAGTTAATTTTCTACTCTTCTGCAAAGGAGGTCATTAATTATACATTTTAGATTTCATCAATTTCAGTGAAATGAAACTAACATTTTAACTAGATGTCAAGGAAGACATAAGATATTAAGTTAAATACACTGGATAACAATAAATGGTTATTAAAAACATAACTCTGTTATTCTCATAATTTTCTCACTTGGGTGTCTCGTGAAAGCATGAGTTTCACATTTAGGCAGACAAATCAATGTATAGCAATCCTGTGAGCTTTAAACAAAGCTTCTAAACCACTGAGTCATTTCCAGATTAAGGGCAGATGGATGTTTTTTTTCCTCTAAGTTCTTAAAAAACCCCAAACCCAATAAAAACTCTAACATCCTCATTAGTTTCCATCTATCTGCACAAGAGTCAGCATGCCTCTTTCTCTGCTCCCACTAGGAACTTGCTGTTTTTGAGGTGGGCACATGAAAAAGTTTCATGCATGTGATCCTCTTTGGAGGGTGCTCACTGCCAAAAAATAATAGGGAAAGAAGGAAGGAAAAGCTAAGAGCATGGGTTATTTGGCTTGCCTGGTGACTTTTCCCAGGTTGCTGCTCTGTGTTCATCTTTTACTCTTAAAAATTGCCCTGTGTTTGGACAGCTCCCTATGAAGAGAAGCAAGAGAAGTCACACCATGCTCTCTTTGGTGCTCCCAGGGGGTAGCCAGAGCCAGCTTTCATTTTTCATACTCTCTTCTGCTCAGTTGGCCCAGATTCACAATTGGAGAAACTTTTATTTGTCAAATTCTTTTCTCTTAAGGAATCCAATGAAAAAAAAATTAGTCAATTTGAATTGTTTTTATTAAATCAGATGGTGTAGCATTCACTTTCTAGTGAAATTTAAGTTGATGGCTTTCTAGAATGTGAGTTTGGAATCCAAAAGTTGTGTTTAAACCATTTGAATTGCATGCATAGAATGGATTGGAATAGTTCAGATGCTTGCACGATGAACAATTGACCCAAGGGCTGACCCAAGGGCTGACATTGGTCTGACCTTGTTTTCTTTCCTTGTATCTACTCTGTAAGTTCAAGCAAAGGGTGAGGACACAGAAGGTGCATTAGGAGACCCAAAACCATGAAAGTAAAGATGGTAAATCAGACATCTTTGATTTTATTCTTGCATGGAATGTTCAAGTTGTTCACTCAAATTTTTCATAATTTTGTATGCCATTATTTTTCTATTTGTTTTGTCTCTGCTTGATTTTGAGTTCTTTAAGAAGCATCGCTAATGTCTTTTGGTTCCCGTTTCTCCATACACAATCTATGCTGACACTCCACACACATAATGGCTATTTAATAGATAATTTAACAGACTGATGTTTTTCCAAGTTACTGATTGAAATTGATTCTTATGTTTCATCTTTCTTTTTTCTTCAGGTTCTTCTGTGAAAAATTGTTTACCTTAATCTTCAGTGTGTACATAAGAAAAAGAGATGATTAGAGTTTGCATAAAATTGAAACAACAAAGAAGCTGGTAAAAGTGGCTATATACTAATAATAACTATTATTTATTTTTACTTTTCCAACCATTATCCCCTAGATTTTCCTCCTAGTGGCTTTATAAGACCTCTAACAATAAACTCATCTTTTAAAAATGCTTATTTAGAGCTTTGCCCTCTCTTTTCAATGTGATATGCAGGCACTAAACAATTCAATTTTTTAAAAATGTGCTCGAAAGCTGTGGAGATCAATTCCCAGAATGTGAAGGGGCAAAAAAGACACTTCTTTATTCTTTAAGAAGCAGCAATAATAGTTTGTTAGATTTTGGAAAGTTTCCTTTTTTTCCCTTTTTCATTCTGTCATCATTTTTGCTTTATTAGAAAACAAGTACCCATCTGTTTTTATATGAAAAGAAAATGTTTCTTAATTATATTTATATGCAAGTCAATAATTCCAAGCAACATGGTTAGTCTGAGGCAATAAATAAATGATTTCAAGAAATGATTTATAGGCAGGCCAGATAGCTCAGCGGACTAAAGTGCCAGCTTAGGCAGAGTGCAGTGACTGGGGTTTGATCCCCGATGTGCTGTGCTGGCCCCACCCTTGGCATGCCCTGAGACAGTGACAGAGACTGGGCGGAGACTGGGCGTGGGGAGGCTGAAGACAGGAGGATCACTACCAGTCTGATCTGTGGAGTGAGACCTTGTAGACCCTGTACTAAATACATAAAAAAAGAAACTTTATAAAGGCCACTGCCTTCAAGGGTTTAGCTCTTTTTAAATTTTGAAAGTAAAATCCTTAATTTCCTATTTGCTATTAATTTTTACTGTAATTGTTGCTGAAAAAAGGTCAGTAGGCAAAAAATGAATCATTGTACAAAAAAAGAAAATCTGTAGAAGCTACCTAAACTGTGGTTTATTTGCAATTAGAGAAATTAGTATTTAATATTCTATTTAAAAGGGGCCAGGGAAATGGCTCAGTGGAATAAGTGCTTCCCTGGCAAGTGCAAGGGCCTGAGTTCAATCCCTTGTTCTGGGGAAAAAAAAAATCCATTTAGCTATATCCTCACAGGAAAACACTGTGTAGAGATTATGGCCAGTTAGTTGGATAAGAAAAAAAAAAGTCCAACTTTCAACTTAAAATAAATGTTTACACATAAGTGTATTGCAATATGGAATCTATAAATATTGATTCGGATATATAAAACAATGAAGATAATCCCACTGGTGCATTGGCTAAATGTCTTAGCTCAACTATGTTAGATGGTGCCTGTTGATTTCTTCACTGGAACCAGTTATTTGTAGTATATGTAGCTGTTTAGATGAGCAGAGTCATAATGTTTCTGAGCATGTATTCAGCTGAGACAATTTTGGAATCAAGATGAATTCTTTTTTTCTTTTAGTATTAGCAAAATATTTAAACAATGAATTTCAAATAGAAAACTATATACTGATTGAGAGTGCTTTTGCTCTTTGAACTGAAAACCACTTTACATTAATAGAACTGTGAAATTTAGTTATGATACATTTTCATATATGCCTAAGGTAGTAAGCAGTGATAATCTAACACCAAAGCATCATTTAATAAATGTTGTTTGCGTGTCCTGTATGTAGTAGGGACTGTGCTAGGTTCTGGAGACATAGTGTTTTTCTTTTATGAAAGCTATGGGTCCTGAAGCTGGAGAAATAATGCAGCACTTGAGTTTGATCTGAGGGTTCAGAATTAATCCTTGCTTAGTATGTGTTCTTCTAGTGACTAATAGATATCTTGGATAGAGTATGAGGTGTTCTAGAAATGCATAAGGGTGATTTTACTCTCAGTTAAAGAAGTCCTAGATATTTTTTAATTTCAATTGAGGGAGAACAGAAGAGGCCTTTCACTA
>NDGN011364148.1:0-16389 GCA_002564285.1 Tympanoctomys barrerae | reverse complement strand
CTCAGGCCCTTGTGCTTGCCAGGGAAGCGCTTATTCCACTGAGCCATCTCCCCAGCCCCTGAACTTTCTTTTAAACCCCAAATCAGGGGAAAGCGCGAACATAGTCCCCCACTACCACAAATTATGCAGTCGTATTTCCCACATTTGGGGAAATCACAGGGGTCAGCACATCTGGAGTGCAAAGGATAAGCCTCACCCTGGGAAGACCACCTTCGTGATCATGCCAGGTAAGTATACTACGATATATTTTTTAAGGCCAAGACAAGCGTTATGAATGGGGATTTCAGCTCTGCCTGGTAAGCTTCATCAAGGAGATGCCTGCAACCTTAGAGCCACCAGGTTACCAGTGCCAAAGGAGCCCCTTCTAAATGTCAAGGCAAGCATGTCACATGTCACTCGGGACTTACCACATGTGTGATGGTGAAGTCCCATCACATGATGCATTCTAAATTTGGATGGTTTTTAACCAATGGGTTATTTAAAAATGAACAAATAAATCAAAGTTCTACAAACATTAAACAATCCTGTAAAATATGGTCTGCCAAAGCCCGGCAAACAGCCCCCTGCAGAATACATGAGGATGGCTGGAGTGGCTGAGTTTTCATCTCAAGCCGCAAACAGATTTTTATCAGCAGTGACAACCCTTGCAGGGAGAAGAGTGAGCCACTCCTTGATGGCTTTGATGCGCTGCACCAGCCTGCTGCTTCTCCCCCTAGGGCTCCGGTCTCCCCCCTTCTCTTAGCGGCCCACCCTCTCTTTAACTAGCTGTAGCCCGCTCCTCCACCTTCTCACCAGCGCTGTCTCCTGTGTGCACCTCCCCCACCCAGTCTGAATCGCCCCCACCCCCTCCGCTGGAGAACAAGCAAGGCATCACTTCCTGTCCTGCAGCTTCTGCCTTCAAGGGCCTCCGCCCTCTCCAACCTCTCTCTCACCGGGTGAAGGAGGGTTTTCTGAACCCATCACTCACCCCAGGCCCCTCACAGATTTCTCTCACTATCGAAAGTCAAGGGCACCAGCAAGGCGATGGCTTTTGAGGGGGGCCTCTTCCAGGGCAGACACATGGAAGGGTCTAAACCAAGAGGCCACCTGCTGAGGAAAGTGAAAACCAAGTTTCTTATCATGAGGATGAGGAACTGCCACCTCGGCACCGTCCGGCACTGGTGTGACGTTACCTAGGTTATAAAAGAACACCTCTCTCCTCAGCCCAGCGACCCTCAGAGGGGAGGACATAGCCAGGCACTACTAAGGCTGTGGATCTGGGAGAAAAATAAAAAACAACAGCATCCAGTCGTAGCTAACATATTAACCTGACCGCTCCACAGCGTGTGTGGTCAGTCTGCGAGGCAGCCTAAGCATCCCGCAGAAGATGGCTATGCCCTGGCTCCTCGAGCCTGGGTGTTACTTGTATGACACAGATGAATTCTGCAAAGGACAAGGATTCCTAAGATGGGGAGTGGGGTTTAGTTTGAATCTGGAATGTTCTACATCCTTTTCTCCATCTCTCTGTCTCTCTTTCCTGGTCACCATAAAATAAACAATTTGCTTCACTCCATGCTTCCAGCTACCATGTGCTGCCTTGACAGAGGCCCAGTGTAACAAGGCCTATTAGGCATGGGCTGAAACTTCCAAAGCTGTGAGTCAAAATAAACCTTTCCTCTTTATAAATTGATGACCTCAGGTATTTTGTTATAGTAACCAAAAGCTGACTAATGCAAGGAGATTACCATGAATTATGTAGATAAGCCCCAAATGCAATCCCAAATTTCCTTATGAGACACAGAGCGAGCTTTCACACACACACACACACACACACACACACACAGAAGAGAAGGTAACATGACCACTGAGACAGAGATTGGAGTGATGTGGTTGAAGCCAAGGAAGGCTAGAAGCCACCAGAAGCCAGAAGAGATGAGGAACATGACCTTCCCTATATCCCGTGGAGAACATATCAGGCTGCCAAAACCTTGATTTCAGCATGATGGGACTGATTTCAGACTGACTTCTGGAGGCAATGAACTTCTATCATTCAACCTGTCTTTCATAGTACTCTATTGTAGCAGCTATAGGAAACTAAGCTTAGAACCCAGACAATGTAAAAAAAGCCTCACACAATAAATGGCACGGGACTGGGGAGATAGCTCAGTAGAATAAACACTTGCCTGGCAAAGGCAAGGTCCTGAGTTCAATCCCCAGTAACACAAAAAATAAATAAATAAATAAATAAATAAATAAATAGCACATAGTACATAATAAATGTTTCCAAGCTGCCCACATGCTTCTTTCCATTTCTTTCTTCTTTGTGTGGCTTCTATGTCCTCACCCCCTTCTGAAAAGAAGACCCAGCTTTTCAGGCCTGGATAGAAGACCATGGGCTTGGAAGTCTCTGCTCAAGTTCCAGCACAGAAAATTCAGGCTGATCACACAACCTGTCTCAGTTTTCCCATCAGCGTCATGGGGGCAATGACACCCACTGCAGAGGGTCCCTGGGAAAAACAAAGGAGACCAAACACAGTGTCTGGGCCCAGATGATTGATGTCATATATTCATTCATCTTCCAAAGGCGACTGTCCATGCTTAGAGAAAATAAAAAAGGGTAAACAAGAGACAGATACAGCAAATAAAAATAATTAATAATAATAGGACTACCATGGCCTGACGGCTTCCTCTAGGCATCTTCCTTGGGAGCACATGAGGTAAAGGACATGAACCTACTGTTTATTCTGCTGCCCTGGGTGCTTCTGCTGAATGCATTTACTGAGCTGAAGTCCAACATTCAACCATATATTTTTTAATAAAGCACAATGACTTTTTCATCTGGTGCCGACCCAAAGAGACGGAAGTACTAAGGCACCAACACGGTGCCTTGTAATGGTATGTTCTGTGTCCTCATATTTGAATCATGTGTGCTGTGCCCTGGTAGCCAACTCTTGGACACGGATGCAGACAGGCTGTATGTCCCTGGTGGCACTGGTCCTTGTACTTCCGCACAAGGGTTCCCGAGGCTTGCCCACCCATCCCTCCACATCCTCCTCCTCCTCCTATAGCAGCCCTCATGGAGCTGGGTGCCACAGGTACCAAAGGCTCCCAGCTTTTGACCCCTAGTAGCATGGTCCTTGGGAATAGTTACCTAGGGCATAATTTCTTAAAAATTATTTTAATTTTTTTAGTCTTATTTATTTATTGTTACAGGGTCTCAACATGCAGCTTGAACTTATAGTGATCCTCCTATCTCAGTCTCCACAGTCCTGGGATTACAGGCATGCACCATTTTGCCCAGTTTTGGTGGCCGGTACCGTGGCATAGCATGCAGTACTGGGAATTGAACCCAGATCCTTGCACTTGCCAGGCAGGTGCTTAGACCTGCCCCAAAATATTGATAGAAACTTCAAAGATGCCAGTAAGGGGCATGACTCCTCAAAACTGGGGAGGTACAGAGAGTACTAGAAGAGATCCATCAAAAACTAAGTCACTGGGCCGGCTAAATAGCTCAGCACACTAAAGTGCCTGTAAGCAGGCGCAGGGGCCTGGGTTTGATCCCCGGGCCTGCTGTGCAGGCCCCACCCCCGGGGGCACACTGAGATGCTGAGCCGGCAATTGAGACTGGGCGTGGTGGCACACGACTGTAATCCCAGCTCTTGGGAGGCTGTAAACAGGCGGATCACTAGGAGTCCAATCTAGTAGTGAGACCCTGAACACCCTGTAGACCCTTCCCTAAAATACAAAAAAGAAAAAAACCTAAGTTATCTGTTGATGGCCCTCAGCTAGTCTCTCAAGATAAGACACAGTGTCTCCCACCACTTCAAAAGGCATTTCTTTTAAAGTTGTGGCAGAACTTCCTGCTAAATAAGCATGTACATCACCACTAGCTTTGGCGAAGATCATACAACAGAAGGGCAGCTCTACTGGAGTCATACCATAGCAAAAACTTCGTTATACCGCTGAAAAGAGGAAACCTGAAATTTACCATTTAAAATAGAAGTCTCTCAGAGCGGAGAAAAGGGGAAAAAAGCTTCTCCGGCTTCTTTAAATATCTTCCTGTATTTCATTTCACTGAAAACCGCACTCCTGGCCCTACCAGGCCTGCAGCCTTCTCATTACCTCTAGAAATTTACATGGTATCTTTTTTGAACTTTGAATTCCCGGACAGAGTTGAGTGTGGTACAGCAAATTAGTGAATCATAAAAATCAGAGCTGGAGAAGACCTCTGGGGTCAGAGGGTTATCCTGCGCCAGTCTGTGGCTGATTCCTGAGTGCCCTGTTCAAACCAGTTTTAAGTCAACAAGCCATCCCACAGGGAGGGGAGGAAAGAACAACAACGCAAAAGCTTTCGGAACATCCACGTCACTGGCCAGCCCGAGTCAGGCGGAAGAAGCCCCAGCCACCAACCAGGAGAAGTGAGACAGATGTGAGGACATGAGGGCTGAAAGAGACCTCAGAGGGCACAAAGCCCAATGTTCAATTTTAAAAAGGAGGCAAGTAAGGCTCAGGAAGTATAATACCCAATTCCACAAGGGTCACAGGAGACCCATGACACAGAAAGCCAGTCCTGCACCCACCAAGAAACATGACGAAGGTTGGTTCCACTTCCTTCATCAGCTCATCTGTCTTGGATTAGAGTCTGCAGTATGCACACATTAAATTGTGGCTTGTGAATCCCTTGGGAGTGGATTCTATATTCTCTCTCTCTCTCTCTCTCTCTCTCTCTCTCTCTCTCTCTCTTTCTGACAGAGCCTCCATCAGGGCCTTCCTTAAGGGTGGCTTAGAAAATGCTGGTGATCTTACTTCCTTGTATGAATCTCACTGCCTTCTGGCCTTGCTTGTTCCTGTCCCTGTCTTCCAGACCTAGGAATAGGAGCTGTGGGGCTCAGGGTCAATGCAAGCAGAATTTTCTAGAAACTCCACTTGAAATGAGCTGGACTGCCGAGAAAGACTGTCAGGAAGAGCTGGCCACCTGGCAGAGGCATAATAGAGGAGATGCAGGCATTGCATTAGGTTTAGAATTCTGACCCCTAAGAGTCCCTTCCACCTTCAAGCTTTTAGACTCTTCAGTATAAAAGAGCTTTCTTTCCAAATGCACATAAGGTTTCAACTAGTTGAATCCCTTAAAAGTCAAGACAGATCCCCATGGTCTTTTCCCCTTATAAATCAAAGACATCAAAATATGGCTCCAAACATGGGCAGGGGGAAAGAGCAGTCCCCAACGTGTTCTCCCAAATGCACCTCTTGATCGAGCTTAGACTTCAAAAGTGATCCTCTCGTCCACTTTTTAAAACCTCATTTAACATCGTCTTAAGTCCAATGAGTTCTGTGAGTTAGTTTGGCAGAGAGATGAAATCACATCAAATCCATATTCATTATAGACATCCCCCATGTCGTCTGGGAGGATGGATGGGTGCTCTCTTGGGGGAGGAAGAGGAGCTCCACAGCAAAGCTCCAGGGTTTACTGAGCCCTGTCTGCTGCCTTCCTGTTTCACCTCCTTTTAATTGATTTATCCCTAAACATGAGGTGGCTGGGGAGACTCATCTGTTCCATCTGAAACCCTTTCATGCCTAATACGCCTCTTCCCGCTCTTGCTCTAGCTACTTAGGTCTCAACAGCCCTTTGAAGACATTTGATAAAACTCTGATGTGTTGTTTTAAAATTTAGCTTGTTTGAAACTAGGAGTGTCACCTAGAAAGAGAGAGGGAAGAGGGTGCCCTGGTCAGGTGAGGAGAATGCTAGGAATATCTCAGACATAAGTTTCAAAGCTTTCCTTCTCCCCCAGGTCTTCTGTGACTTTGGTTATGCAAAGTTTTTTTTAGTTCTGATCTCAGAGATTGGCTTCAAAACCTAGGCCTCACTCAGAGTTGTCAGAACTTCTAAGCTACCCTTATGTAATTCAATGACATCAAAAAATGGTTCCAACCCTGGGGAGCTAGGGGCCAAGAGTGGGCCCCAACGTGTTCTTTAACATGCTCTTGGACATGGAAAATCCTGGAGAAGGGTTAGAAATAAAACACTTCAAATAATGTGGACAGAAAATAGAAAAACATCCCTCATCTTGGGAATAGAAAAGTGGAAAGGGAGTGGCAGTCTGTGAAACTAAGTTATTCTAACCACCGTAATCCCCTGTAGCATTTATTTAATGTTGATAATACACCCAGGAGCCCTCATCTCACTGAGGTCACCCTTTCTGGAACTTTCTTGGGGGATGTTCATTGGCAAAGGCTGAACACCTGGCCTACGAGGGAAGAAAGCCCTTGCAGTTTCCTGAGGCATAGATACTCCTACCAATTTCAACCTCAGACAAAGGTTGGGAAGAGATGTCTAGGAGTCTGCTACCACAGAGCCTAGTATCCCCATCACTCAGATAGAATAGTTATAACCCTCAAGAGCATAAATAACAGTGAAATGTGGTAATGGAACTAGGGAGTGGTGATTTTATATATTTATTACCTCTGCTTTCGATATAATTTATTCCATGGAAAGCTTGTGTAACTTAATTTTTGTGAATGGCTGTGTGTAACAGCTGATGTGTGAAGTCCCTGGCTCTTGGGAGACCTTCTTAGGGACTACTCTTCTCCTTGCTGGGTAAATCCAACCTGATTCATAGCTTTTCTTTTACCTAGGTTTGGCTTTGTTTGAATATCCTCATCTTTGATGAGCTCTGCCTCTCCCCCAGCCCCTTCAGTCTTCACATTCAACAACAGGAGAAGTTTGGGTGGGAAAGAAAGGATTGTCCAGGGCTGTGGACTCTTCCACTGAATAAGGATTTAAAGAATGCGCTGTAGTAAAGCAAGAGAGATGTGATTTAAAGGACAATCACTGCTCGAACTTTGAAACACATTAAAAATTAACCTCCAAATGGCTGATAGACTTAAAACATCAAAATTATAATGGGAGAAGATATTTGTGACTTTAGTTAAGCAAAGATTTTGTTAATTCTGACCTCAAAAGCACATCCATGTAAGAAGACAAAGTATAACTTAGACTTCATCAAAATGGTGAAAGGTAGAGGGAAAGATAAAAAGAATAAAAACATGTTATGTACATGTACCATCCGCCAAGGAGTGCAAACATTACACTACACACATGTATAAATAAGCTAGAATTCAACAAAAGACAATGGAAAGGACAAGCTACCAACCTGTAAATCATATGTCTTATTAAGGATTTGTACCTAAAATATATAAGAATCTCAGTCCTCAAAAGTAACAAGGCAAAAGACCCACTACCACAATAGGCAAATGATCTGGACACATCATCAGTGAGTATATGTGGACAAAACCTGCTCTTCGTTACTGGGAAAATGCAAATTAAAACCACAAGGAGATCTCCCTAACACTAGATACCTGTTATGATGTCTACAATTAAAAGGACAGACCAGAAGTGATGATAAAGATACAGGGCAACTAGAACTCTCATCTGAGAGTTCCCTGGCAGGAAAGTAAAACTACAGCAACCACTTTGGAAAACTGTTTAGCATTTTCTTAGAAACCCAGATAGACACCAGCCTATGACGCTCTGCACATGCATGTATTTACCGAGGAAAAATGCATATGTATGAATGCATAATCTCAATCATGAGAAATTTTGTAACGTGGAGTTCATAGAAGTTTGGAGTACAGCGGTAGCTACCAGAGGCTGGAGAGATTGGGGAAAGTCTAAGCATTAGCCAAAAGTTATGGTTAGGAGAGAAAAAGAAATTCTGGCATCCTATCATGTAGCAGAGCGAGTATAACTAACACTATACTTCATGTTTATGAAAAGGTGTAGTGGAAAGGATTTTGAATGTTTTGGCCATAAAGCAACAATATATGTTTGAGGACTGTGGCAACCCACTTGAGTCTCCCTTCTGTCCTTCTCTTGGAGCTTTCTTTCTCCTAATAAATATATTCTACTCTTAAAAAATAAAAATAAATAAATAATAAATGTTTGAGGAAGGAGATGGATTAGCCCTGATTTGAATATTACACCAAGTGCCATTGCATCGAAGCACCAGAAAGGCAGGATGACACAGAGACATGTGTCTGTAATCCCAGCCCTCTGGGAGGCTGAGGCAGGAGGGTAGCAAGTCAGAGCCCAGGCTGCACAATTTAGTAAGTCAATGAGACCCTGTCTCAAAAATCTTTTCAAAATGGGGCTGGGGATATAGCTTAGGGTGAAGGCCTTGGGCTCAATCTCCAATGTCACAAAAAATAATCACTTAATGCCCAATCAATATGTACAATTTTATGTACCAATTAAAATACTTCTTAAAAAGAAAAATGCAGGTATATGTCTATGCAAAAATAAGTACATGAATGTTCATTGCATCTGTATTCGTAAGGGCCAAAACCTGTAAGCAACCAAAACATTCTTCAACAGATGAACTAATAGCTTTACAATGGATTATTGCTTGACAAGCAGTCAAAAAGGGGTGAGCTATAGGTACAAGTCGAACCTTTGAACAATTACACTCAGTGAAAAAAGTCAGACCCTCCCCCACCAAAGAGTACATATTGCTTTATTCCATTTATGTAAAATCCTAGAAAATGCAAAGTAATCTACAGTGACAGAAAGCAGATCAGTGGTTGGCTGGGGGTCAGAGGAGGGTCAAGAGGGGAAATTAGAAAGAGCCACAAGCAAATGGCTAGTTTGATTCATTCGTTTGACTATGGTAATGGTTTCGTAGGTGTATACATATGTTAAAACTTATCGAACTGCAGTCATGAAAAAATGCACAGATTATTCCCAATTATACCTTAAGAAAACATAAGTTCCAAGCATGGCCTGGTGCCTGGGGATCGTGAAATAAAGAGCATGTAATCAGGGTTGACAGTGGCTTTGTCCATAAACAACCACTGATGGGTAGACACCCAGAGCTTCTATAGAACAGGGAGGGGCTCAAGGAGACATTCATGGGTTAAACAAAAGCCAGGTGTTCTGTCGGCTTCAGCTGAAGCTGAGTTTGCATTGCATGCTGGTAGGCTTCTCCAATTGTATATTTGGGTGTTTTGTGAACATTTATGCAGACAGCAGGAGAGAAATGTGTACCCTCCTCCACCTTCACATTAGATGGGCAGCGGTCGGAGCAGCCCGCAGAGTCAGGTGAATCAGTAAGCAAGGCTGAGTCCCACAATACCTGGCCCATGTGGCCTAACCCAGCCCAGCCCCAAGCCTCCCTGCCTCTCTCTCTGGCTCCTACTCCTGTGCCTCTCCTACGCACCTGCCCTCCTCCCTGCTGCAGTGCCCAGTGAGGGACTCTGTGTTTCCTCAAGGAGTCAATCTCTGGAGACGCTTTCTGCCAGTTTTCTCAGCAAGGCCTGCATTTTACAGGCCTGTCAGGCCAGACACAAAAGGGCTCAAGAGGACCCACATCCAGAAGGGACATGGGGGAACTCCCTACCATCTCCTATAGACTCTGCCACCACCACCTGCCTGGAACCTGTGCCCTCTGCTCTTTGACCTGCTGGCAGGGGAAGCTGAATGAGTCCCTGGCCTCCCCCCCCAAAGGCAGCCTCAGAGAAGAGCAGGAGCCAGGGCCCTACCATGCAGAGACTGCCATGTTTATCTGCAGTTAGGAAAGAGGGTCGGGTGGCCCAACCCTGCAGGTGGCTGGCCCTGGGGTCAGATTAAGTCAGATAAACAGAAAGGCAGCACCACTACTAATGGGTTTAACTGTTCTTCGATTCTTTGAAACTTAACAGAGGACTGGGAAAGCTGGCTTGGGGAACAGCAGAAACATTCTCACCACCCACCCACAGAGCTGACACCCAAATCTTTATTCCATCACCTTGAGAAGTGGGTGACTCATTCCACTTCCCTTGCCAGCATGCCAGAGACCAGAGGGTGAAGGTTTCAGGCAGGTGGTGGCAGCAGAGACTGTAGGAGATGGCAAGGAGGTCCCCCAACCCCAGGGAGAGCTTTATTCCCAAGTGTTAGAAGGTTCTTTCTTGTAGGTATAGCTGGGGACAACAGAAGAGGTTTCCTTTGTCTCGATACACAAATACCTCACTATCAAATTAAAAGAAGAAACGGAGTAACACGTACAACAGACCAACTTTAGGGCTTTAAAAATGAGATGGTCACACCTGCTCATATATACATTAGGAAATTCTGGAGGAACACACAGGAAGCTTTAGAAAATAATGCTCCTTCCATAGGAAAGGGAAGGACAAGACGAGAACCAGCTGCATGTGAAATCCACCCAGTGCCAGAAGCTGTTTGAAATCCTTCATGTGGACAAGTTCGTTTCTTTCTCACAACAACCCAGCAAGAAAAAGACCATTATTACCCCCACTTCTCAGATTAGGAAGCTAAGGCTCAGAGAGATTAACTAACTTGCCCAAAGTAGCATGGCTAGGAAGAAACAGAACTGACACAGACCCAGGCAATCTGGATTTAGAGACTTTACCTTTAAGGACTGTACCAAGCAGTCCATACCAGAGTCCTGGGAGCTAGCTTATAGTTTGTTTTTTAGTTTTGTTGTTGTTTTTGTTGTTGTTGTTATTGTTCTTATGCTTTCTGTTAGTCAGTTAAGTAACTCCAGAGAGGGCCTCCATCTAAAATTTCATAAGCTGTTGGTGCCAGGAGAGAATGAGCGTTGGGCTCTTGACCACCACTCAGTGCCTGTTGTAGCACGCCTGTCCTGTCTCTTAAAAGTCCACTCTGAAGATGTGTTGTGGCCCAAGTTCAGTGCCACCTCCCCCTGCAGTGTCCAGCCTGAGCAACCATCCACAGGTGCTGGGAACAGGAGCCCAAAGGCCACAGAGATGGAGCATCTTTGTGGGGAGGAGAAGGGAGGTTGTCTTGTGCACAACCGATGTACCTGCCTTACCTGCAAAGTGGCATGGCATGAGTTACTCAGTGAGTGGGCCTGAGAGACCACTGACCGAGGAGCCAGGCCAGGGACCCACCCTGGCCAGAGGTGCAGGTGCAAGGGGCTCCGATGCCCTGTGTGTCTCCTGTGGCATCAGGCAGCAATGGCAAAGATGCATAAGAATGGGAGACAAGGGAGACAGGGAAAGTGTCCTGGATTAACTGCTCTGTGGTCAGGAAGACCCCAGCAAACATGCAGGGGAGCTAGTGATGCACAGTAGCACTGCCTGCTGTGCCTAGGATGAGACAGGGAACAGGAGCAGCAGCCATGGGTCCTAGGAGCAGGACGCCCATGTGACAGAGGAGGGCAGGCCCTGAGGAGAGATGGGGCAGGATACCCTCAGCACCTCATTCAGTCTTGTGGTATCAGGACCTCGGGCTTGGCTGGCAGGGTGGGGCTCCTTCATGGAACCTCATTAAGCCCTGTCCTGTGGCATATGATACATCTAATGTATGCCTTGGTGTCCCCAACAGTGAGGCCACTGTTAGGAGATTATGAGGCAGAATCTGAGAGACAATTGATAGTTCACCACCTCCCCCAGTCCACCTAACTTATGTCCTGTGGCTACAGAGATGATAGCAGCAGGAATTACTTAGAGATGACAGATAATAAATAGGATTCTTGGGGCTGGGGAGATGGCTCAGTAGGATAAGTGCTTGACTGGCAAACTCAAGGATCTGAGTTCAATCCCCGGTTCCACCAAAAAAAAATAGGATTCTTTCTTACTATCATTAGGATAAAATCCACCAAATCTTGAAATCCTGTTACAGAGTTCCTTTCTCAACCGTGTCATAAGCTTTCACCTTGTGAAAATGCTTAACAGGTCCCGCGGATCCCATCAAGCAACATTAGACAGGCTGCTAATATATGTCCTTGTGACTTCAGCAGGAAAATGTCCCAGGTACATTCCGTTGTGAACAGGGTGTAGCTGGCACCCATAGTGGGGAAAACTGGTTCCAAGAATGACACACTGATTACACCCTTGGGAAATCATTCATAAATATCACCTGTCCCTGAAGACTTTCAAAACACTCGAGTCATGGCAAAACACACACACACACACACACACACACATACACACACGTAAGCAGCGAGGCTCCTAACAACCAGGCCATTGTTCATCACAGAGAAGACTGGCACACCCTTTATCCAAGATAAAAACAAAATGCAAAAGCAGTCAAATGAAAGTTGGTCTCGTCTAACCTGAAAAACCACGGGCAGACTAGAACGCCACTGCGAGCAACCTTTCTGTAACCAAGTTATCCCCTAAAATGATGGGGCGTTCCCATCCACCGGTCCCTGGGTGCCCTTTTGAGGCTGCAGCCCAGTTTTCCTCCTGGACTCCACACCACCCTCAGGGCACCTTTCCACCTCCCCTTTGTCCCTGCACTGAACAGTCTTCAGGCCACTAGCCTCAGTTGGGGCCTTGGCTCTTGGTGACATCGCATCCCAACCAGACGTCCCCCGATCACCTGACTCCAGAAAACACCTCAGAGGAAGGGGCAAGCCTTCAGCTCAGGGTGTGGCCAGGCACAGACCCCCCACGTCCCTCTTCTCAGAGCTGCAGCAGTGGGGTGGAGCTCCAGAGTCCTCGATTTGTCCCTAACCTGCTGGTGACTTTGAGAGGACTCACAGCCTTCATGCACACACCACAAGGGACACAGATACAATCCTGTCCCCACCACTCTTCTCTCCACTGCATCCCAGGAGTCAGAAATGACCCAGAGCCCTCTCCACCTCATAGGAAAGCCACAGTTTCCACACACTACACCCTGCAAGGACAATGATCGCCAAAGAGCAATAACTCCCCAGGGCCTGATCTCCAGAAGGCTTTGTGCAAACAACTCCCCATTGGACACGCGTGTCATTTGCCCACCAGGTGCTACCACCCGAGTGGAAAGTATCCCAGCATTGATTCTGTATACTCAAAACACCTGTGCAAGATGATTCTGAAAGAGGCAGAAAAACCAGTGGAGGAAGAGGGGCAAGGAGGAAGGGCCACTAGGGCAAAGGAGCGCCTCCTTTCTGTCTCCACAATGGTCAAGGGCCTAGTGGGGTTTTATAACTATTCAGAGTCCATTCTGGTGACATAGCTTAATAAGAGATTGCCCATTAAAATGCCAACTTCATACCTTGAGGTTATCTAAGGTAGTCCCTATATTTTTAAACTCTCATGTTTATAACATTGTCCTTCTTTGTTTCCTCAGCTTGATTTTGCCACAGACTTGTTTAATATTCTTTCCAAAGAATCATACTGATATCTTTGTTTCTAGTCATCAATCCCAGACCAAATTCGTAGCTTAATTTCTTACTAAGTGCTTTAACTGCATCATACAAATGTCAAGTGTTTTTTTTTAATTCAGTGAAAAATATTTTCTAATTTTCTCTGTCACTTTTATTTGACCAATGGGTTATGTAGACATGAACTGTTTAATTTCTAAATATATAAGCTGTTTTATTTCTATTGTTTGCTTCTACTATTTATTGTGTTAAGAGATATACTTTGTGTTACTTAAATTGTTGGCACTTTGCTTTATGGCTTAGCGCATAAGCCATCTTCGAGAATGCATGTCCTGCTGCCATGGTGGGGAATATTCTTTACATATCAATTAGGTTAAATTGGTTGGTGGCATTGTTAAGGTCTATGTATAGCCTTGTCAGATTTCCGTCTAGTCTATCAATTACTGAGACCAGAGTATTAAAGGCTCCAACTATTGTTGTTGACTTTTCTAGTATTCCCTTCAATTCTGTCGATTTTCTTTTATATATTTGAGGACACTGCTCTTAGCTATGCCCAGCTTCATTACTTTTATATTCACATCTCCCCAGTGAATTAGCCCAGTTATCATTACAAGCTATCTCTCTGATGTGTTTAAATCTTCCTTTCTGAAAATCTCCTGTTTTTTATACTACTTGTTTGTTGAGGTTCTTGGATGTTTAAATTAATCTTTTAAATCAAATTTTGGGAATGTGCAGCCATTGTGTCTTAAAATACGATGGTACTAGATTCATGAACACTACTGTTTTTGAACAATTTGTGGACAACACAAGAATTTGGATAAATTTTATTTTTGTTTGTGAACTCTGTATTAGGTGACAGATACAACTCTGACTTCTTTTCTTCATGAACACAAATGTGGCATTGTTTTCCAGAATTGTGGAATGAATTAAATTCATGAATCAAGGTACTACTATATTGTAATTTCCTCTCCTTTGCTTCGGAGACACACCTGTATAACATCCCACACAAATCCTAAGCCTTGCTCATTTATTATTGTGCTGTTTTCCTCTGTTCTTCAGTTGGGATTATTTCCATTGATCTATCTTCATTTTTCATCTTTGCCAACTCTCCCTACTATAGTTTTAGATCTGCTGCTGAGGTGCTCTAGTGAATTTTTCATTTCACTTATTATACTTTTCAACTCCAAAATCTCTGCCTGATTCCTTTATATCATTTATCTTCATATCAACATTGTCCATTCAATGTGTCAACACCATACTTGGTTTTAATTCCTTAAATGTGGTTCCTCTTAGTTCTTTGAACATGTTATTACATCTGCTTTGAAGTCTTTCTCTGCCCCATCCCAAATCTGGATTCCCTCAAAGACAGCTAACTCTGGCTGCTTTTATTTTAGTTTTTGGTGTATGGCTCTTATAACTTTGTGTTGAAAACTGGACATTTCAGCTAGTATGTTATAGCAACTCTGGATTCTGATTTACCCCTTCCCCAAGTGTTTGGTCTCACTTTGATGGGTCTCTTGATCATGTTGGTTGGTTGGTTCGTTGGTGACCTCCTTAGACTAACTCTGTAGAATCTGTCTTTCTATAGCATGTAGCCATTCATGTGTCTGTTCATATCGTGTGCCTGTGTGTTGTTTATTTGTTTCACTAGCTTCCTATCCCTCATGTTCATCCAAAGGTATGTGCATAGTTGAGGACTTCTCTGGTTAATTCTTAGTGTATCCACATCCTTGCATCTCTACACAGCCTTCTAGAAATCAGGGAATCTTATTAATGTCCACTGTGACTGTCTCATTCCTTAGATGTCCTTGTTGATTGTGGCAAGTTGCGGTCCTGATATTTACCAATGTCAAAATTGCAGCCCCAAGATAGCTGTAATGCTGTCCTCTCCTACTTACCTGCTACCAATATAGTTACTGCTTCCTAGGATGCTCTGTACCCCATTTCAAAGCAAGTAGTTCCCTTTCAGCAACAAATTGATGGTGTACATGGCTTACTCTACATTGAGAGGACTGATGTGTGCAGCTGTATGGGGTGAGGAGGTGGGAGCAGGCCCCTTATAATACCACAAATGCCCTCTGTTCTTAACTAAGGTTTAGTAGCTTGAGGTAAGTAAATGCTTCACAATTTGTTGTAAGTCTTTAGTTGATTTTTTCGGTGTGCAGAAATTGTGGGGTTTGAAGCCTGGGAGATAGTTCAGTGGCATAAGCACCTGCTTAGCAAGCACAAGGTCCTGAGTGTGATCCCTGTAATGACAGAGAGAGAGAGAGAGAGAGAGAGAGAGAGAGAGAGAGAGAGAGAGAAATGGTGGGTTTTGACAATTTCGTCCAATTTTATTATTGCATTAGGGGAGTGTTTAACAAGTTATTCATTCCACATTACAACTGATGTATCAATCTCACATGATATCACATTTAATCTGCTTAATACTCACGGATGATATTATTAGTACCAGCTTATTGATGAGAAAACTTGTTTCCAGAGTGGTAAGCTAACTTGATGGTCATGGCTCACATTTCTCCAAGGGCATATAGAGTGAATCAGTGGTCTAGCTCAGGATTGGAGGTTTCCTGACCCTCTAGGGACACTCTTTCTAGAGTGATTATCTTGAAGAACCTTATACATCATCATAAATGTGGATAGGAATCAAAACTGTTGTTTTGATCATTAAATGAGTAATTCTTGGTCTTGACTGTGCATGATACAGATATAAGTTGGTTTTTCTTATGTACAACCCATGTTCTAGCAGCCAAGCACAGGGCTGGTACTTTCTAAATTTATTCCTATTACAATGCTGGAAAGGAGGGAAGAAGGCATGGCTATGCTTGCACCAAAGAAGGCAGAACTTCAGATTTAGTGAAATCTCCATTTTTTTTTTAAACTTATTTAGTACAGGGTCTCACTATGCAGTGTGGATTCGTAGTGATCCTCCTGTTTTCAGCCTCCCCAGTGCTGGGATTATAGGTGTGCGCCACTGCTCCTGGACTCAGTGGCTGGCTCAGTGAGCCTGGGCATCTCCATTTTTAAAGTTGGACTCAGACTCCAGAGCCTAGTGTTGCATAAAGTTTGATGCTCTCCTTCCATTGGAATGTCATTCAGCCAAAATAAAGTGAGAGACATGAAAAAGCCCCAATAAAACTGATGAGAATAATAAAAGATTTGGAGATAAAGGAGAAAAGTAAGATTGGGGATGGTTTGGTCTAGCAAAGAGTTAAGATAACAATCTTCAAGAACACAAAGTGGGGGCCGGGGAGATAGCTCAGTGGAATAAGCGCTTCCCTGGCAAGTGCAAGGGCCTAAGTTC
>NDGN011364147.1:0-11630 GCA_002564285.1 Tympanoctomys barrerae | reverse complement strand
CCTTCCTTCCTTCCTTCCTTCCTTCCTTCCTTCCTTCCTTCCTTCCTTCCTTTCTTCCTTCCCCTCTCCCTCCCTGCCTCCCTCCCTTCCCTCCTTCTTTGCTTCCTTTCTTCCTTTTCTGATAGTGACTATCATTATATATATCTTTGATGTACATGTAATACTGGTCTTTTGGAAGTATTCCTTCCTCTTGATTATTTTGGAAGAATTTGAGGAACAGTGTTAGTTCTCTAAAGACTTGAAAGCTGTATTTTCAGTATAAAAAATTACTGGTTCTTAAGATGAGTTGTTCATTATATTAAAGTTCTATTAATTTCTAATATATGTAAGCTACATTAGTTAGAAGTCTTGTTTTAATATATTTGCTATAAAATACCATGATTTAGAAACGGGATTATTCAAAATATATGGCTAATTGGTACCTATATGATTTAAGCACATGAATAATCTTCAAATGACTAATGAATAGAAAATAAAATGCTTTTAATACTAAAATATGTGAAAATGATATTTAATCAGTATATTAATAACTGGCAGCTCTTCCAGATGTGTTTCAGTGGAAAGAGTGGATCAATGCTACATCTCTTACTTGGTAGTTTTTTTTTTAACCTTCACAAATTAATCTTTTGTATCTAATTTTCTTCATTGGAAAAATGGGTACACAGTGATTAGTGTCCACAAAAGGTTGTACTGAGTAATGTGTGAAACAGTAAACATCGAAATGTTATATCTGTAAGATTATTTTTATCTTTCTATTATAGAAATATTAGAACTATAGTTAATAAAATTTCAGATTAAGAGAGTCCTAACATAGGATTTATTTCAGTTGAGGATATTTTAGGTTAGTGAAGAAAAAGTAGAATTGGACCGGCAAGATAGCTCAGCAGACTAAGTGCCTGCTTAGGCAAGCACAGGGACCAGGATTTGATCCCTGATCCCACATGATGTGCTGGCTCAGTCAAAGGGTGTGCTGAGCCAGCAACCAAGTCCAGGCGTGGTGGTGCACACAGGCTGAAAACAGGAGGGTCACTACGATCTGAGCTGCATAGTGACAACTGTTACCAAGTACATGAAATTTAAAAAAAAAAAAGGTGCGATCATAAGGTGGTAGATTTTAATAAGTGAAGTAGTTCCAACCATTTGATTTGTTTGAGAAAATCTATATTGTTCACCCATAATAAGAAATATTCATTCTTATTGCATTGAGTCTCATCCTTTCTACCATAACATAGTCTATGCAGGAGATATATTGACTGAATTTGGGCATGTGGCTATATTTACTTGGAGATTCACAAAACTCATTAGTACTTTAAAGATTTTGAGAGACTTACAATAAGAAGCCAGAAGTGAATGTTTTCCAGACTTACTTGCCTATGCAAACCCCTTTTCAAAAGATTATCTAGTACTTTAAATGTTCCACGTTACATCAGGTTCATTGGTTCTAGAGGTAGGCCAGTCCATGGTGTTACCTCGGGTAATTACTTAACTCTTTAAACTTCAGTACTGTCATTTATAAAGAGAATGATATTTATGGGCATGTTGTTAAATGATATATTTGTATAAATTGTGAGTTGACATGTAAAGCTCTAATTTGGTTAGCAGGATGGGACAAAAGGACAGGCTCCAAGTACTTGAGGACAGTGGTTGACACTGGCCGTCTAGGCCCTGGTGAGGATGGCAGTGAGCCTCAGCAGGATGGGCTTTCCCCTTGCTCAGAAGCATGGTCCCTGGATTCTTCCCAGAGCAGCTTCATTCCCTGCTGGTCTTGGGACCTGAGCTCAGGCCGCCGATCCAATGTGGGATGACCAGGAAGTGGACCTCAAGGAGTGTGGGGCCCAGTGGAAAAGGCGAGGGGACGCCACAGGGCCGTTGTCTGTGGGGCAGTGGAGCTGCTGTGGTAGCACATGCCAGCCCAGACCCAGTGCTGCCCCACTGTCTATTTCTAGAAGGTGAGTTAGAAACCCAGATTACGCCAAATTTCCTGATTTTCAAGTATAAACGAATCAATCATCTTAAAACACAGAACTACACACTGCCCCGTAAGCTGCCAGTTTTGCACCCTTGGCATTAAATGCAAGTTCCAGTCACATCTGTCAATGGAAGCGTGGACACTACCCTCTCTCTCCCCTGCCATCTTGCCACGTGCTGACGTTGTGGTGAAGAGAGAGGCAGCTGTAACACTGTAATCACCAGGCAGCCTTCAGGCTCCTTGGAGGTCCTTGAGTGATGGCTCAGACTGAGTTTACTCTGTCACTTGACGGTCACACTTGCCGTTTTCAACCCTTTATATTTGTGCCATCAGCATAGGGATCATCTCTGCAGGAAACTCTTCCCAGAATTAATATTCTATCAGATGAGCCCTTTCTTGATAGCATGACACTTTTTAGGCTAGCCTTTATGGTACTGCTCCTTCAGCCTTACCCAGAAAACCTCAGGCTCACTGCTCAGTGTGTGTGAAGAGTATTTCCCAGCCTTGAAGGCTCTGTCTTACTTAGCTAATTGCTGTACCTGAAACTGCTCCTAACCTATGATCTTTGGACACTACTGTGATGCAATGACAGTACATGTTCAGTGGAAACAGTACAGAGAGAGAGAGAGAGAGAGAGAGAGAGAGAGAGAGAGAGAGAGAGAGAGAGGTGCATGTGTGATTGGATTGGTTTTTCAGGGCCTTGTACACACTCAGCAACTGCTGTAGCATTGAACTATTCCTCCAGCACTGGATTTTCTCATTTGGATCAGTTTCCAAGCTATCAATATGCAGTCTAATTCCACCTCCTGATGCTGAGCCACAGTGTGGGCCGAGCTCCGTGGTCATGAAGGGACACCACCTACAATGAGCAGCAGACTGTGGCCAACGTTTCTTGGATTGTATTTTGTGTCTTTATAACCCTTGTGTACAAAATGCCTGTCTCTGTGTGTGTGTGAAATATGCAACACTTTATTATAAAAGGGGGTTTATCTGTGATGATTTGACCCACTGTAGACTAATGTAAATGTCCACAACGCATTTCTGATGGGCAAGGCCACCCTGTGATTCCCCTTGGGCTAGTGTAGCAAGTGCATTTTCAACTCACGGTTGAAAGTCTCAACTCATAGTACACAGCTTATAAGCCCATTGTAAATTGCACTCCAGTAAACATTAAAGGGGAGGTAAAGACTCAGGAAGTGAAACCTGCCCAAGGCGCACCCAGTTCTGCCTCTGCCCACTGTGACCCTGTCAGGTTTCCAAGGCCCTGTGCCTTCATCTGTAGTGAGGAGTTGGCTTGAAGATTAGAGGAAAGCCTGGGACAGCATTGGGCGCATTGTAGGAGCTCGGTAAATATTAACTCCTGTTACTTGCAGGATTAGTACTCGTATGGCAGGAGCATAGTAAGTGTCCAGCAGAGGGCTGAGCTCAGGAAACTAATTTGTCGTTGGCAGTACTCTCTCAATGACAAGACAAGAGTCAGTTTATTATTTTTGAGAACAGCAAAACCACTGTCGCGTTGGCCAGCAGCTTTGGGTGTTCCAGAGGCTGCTCAGTTTGTGGGCTGACTGCAGTCACCTCCGCAGATGTCTTGGTCTGCAGCAGTCACCTTGAGCTGGCGCCGTCAGTGCTAGCTGAAGCTGGCGCTGTGTCTAGGAATGCAGTGGGGTCCAGGTAAGGGTCTAGATGCTGTGATTGGACACTCACAGGAAAATGTTTTATGAAAATACATGCTGAATATATATCCTTTTGGCAAATCACACCCAAGAAGATTCTTATTTTTTCTCCATTTTATGGATAAATATATATCAAATGGCTTTCTTGTGCACAGATGCAGAACACATTTTGAAAACCTGACATTCCGTACATATAAATGAGTTGGTGAATTTTAGCAATTAAAAACACAGAATCTGAAAGCAAGCAGGCAGGGTTCAAATCTCAGCTCCAACCTGGGTAGCTGTGTGACGCAGGGCAGGTCACTACAATTCCACAAGGTGCAATTTCTCCTCTGTGAATGGGGAAAGCAGCAGTACTTACCTCTAAGTTTGTTTTTGAAGATCATTTGTCACATGTATGTGAACTCAGCCCAGCTTCCGGCACACAGTAAGAGCACAGTACATGACAGCTGATGTATCCAGAGTTGTCAGTGTACTGAGCTGGACCTCGCAGCAGGCACCTGTGTTAGTGAAGAAGGATGCATGTGGCAGCGGTGGCCTTTACAGAGTGACAGGAGCATGCTGCCTCAGGCTTGAGCAGTGGGTCTCACTGGTTCCCAATGTGTCAGATTCCCTGAGGAGCTTTCACAAAAGACCTTTCCCTCAGCTGTGGGTTCATTTGGTTGGGCGATTAGGCTCCCAGACAGCCTGGATGAGAACTCCCCAGCTGCAGTCCATGCTGTGTGTCGCACAGGGGCCCATGAATCTTGATGCCATCCAGCACAGAGATTGGGACTAATGATGAGATGAGATAGGACAAGAGTGTGAGTATTCGATCAGATCTGTCTCCACCTCCAAGAAAAGTATTTCCAGCATATAATCTGTTTATAAGAGACGGAACTAATACACTATTCACATTCATCTTTTACTTCAACCAGCACTTATGTAATAATCATTGTGTGAGATTTTGCATTTACATATAGTTGGTCATATTTTAAGTTGTAAGCATTCCTAGGGCGACGTTGTTTCACTGAGTTTTAAGGTCTTCTTTTTAAAGATTTATTTATGTATTTATTTGGCACAGGGTCTCACTACACAGCTTGGACTGCTAGTGATCTTCCTGTCTCAGCCTCCCCAGTGCTGGGATTACAGGCGTGTGCCACCATACCTGGCCTAAGTGGCCAGCACACATGGGGTGAGCACAACATGCAGTACTGGGGATTGAACCCAGGTCCTTGCGCTTTCGAGGAAGGTGCTTAGACCACTAAGCTATTTCCCTGCCTCCCTTAAGGTCTCACTGTACTCATTTTAAATTCTTTAACATCTAATAGCCTTGTGTATTATAAGCACAGAGTGAACTTTTAAGGAATTGGATTAATTGTGAGAAATTGCTAACCCAATCATTAAGTCAGCTGTGAAGATTTATTCTAACTTTACTCAATTATACATATTAACCACGTACTTAGGTAAAACCATGGGTGTAAAAGAACAAGTACAGATGCAGTGATTCTCTTTGGCAGAACATCCAAGCTTGTGTCCTGGAACTTTGGGAAAGGATGAGGGAGCTTTGGTGCCCCTGAGCTTGGATAAGAGCGCTCTTTTCAACTTTGTTCACAGAATTATAGTTTTCTGGGGCCTGGGAAGAAGAATACCGCACCTACTGTTTGGATACCTGAAAGTCTCATTGAGACACCCAAAGCCTAGCAGCGGTAGGAAAGGAAAACTCCGGAACCGACAGATCCTAGACTATAGGGTCAGTTTTTGTATTTAGGAGTTGGTTGACTCCGACCAGAAATGTTAGGCTTTATCTACCTGTTGCATTAACTGCCCTGGAAGACCGCAGGATGCAGACCCGACTTCTGCTCTGCTATACTCGCTCTGGAACCTGCTGGCTGTGTACACTTGCTTGCTTAAATTGTGTTCTAGATGTAGCATACTAAACATTGTTCATCTGTGCCGTAACTTGTGAAGCTTGAAGGACCCTTACGGAGGATTTCCAGGCTTTGCCCGTAAAATGTCTTTGCTGGGTGCATGTTTTCATTGCACTAGTTCTCTGCCCTCTCTCCCAGTCCTAGCATCATACAGTCCTTGGATTCACATGGGCCCTTCCTTCAGCAGCATCCCAACTGGTCTTGTTGCTCCTTACATTCCCCTAGTGCTGTGTTTGTACTTCATTCCTGAAATTACTTTAACTAATGTTTAAATATTTATTTTAGCCAATATTGACTTCTCTTATTAGTATGTAAATTTCTTGTGGAAAAGAATTCTAATCTCAGTGTCTCTCATATATGTGCCTTTCATGTTTCACTGTGCATGCTGTTTAGTAGATGCTCATTGAAGAAGTGGAGAAAAGAGCAACATGGGCTGACTGGTGCTAATATGTTTGTAGACAGTGCACTTTGGAGATGTTTATATATTGTGTCCCTGCTCAAGCCTTTTACAATGTGACTTTTTTTATTCTGATTGGCTCAAATCTTTAATAGATCCAACTACTACTAACACTTGTAATACTTTAAATCCACTGAAAATAGTAGTGAGATCTAATCATTTATTTATTTATTTTATTTATTTGACAGCCTCCCCAGAGCTGGGATTGCAGGTGTGCACACTGGGATTCCAGCAAAACATGTGATACTGGGGATCAAACCTGGGTGCTTGCGCTTGCCAGGCAGGCGCTTAGACCACTGAGCTATCTTCCCAGCCCAGTAGTGACTTCTAACAGTGGAAGATTTACCAACATGCCAGTGCTAAAATAGACCGCGCCTCCAATTCAGACCCCTCCTCAGTTCCTTGGCTGTGTCCACTGGCTGTGTCCAGTGCCTTTTCTCTAGAGCAGCAGGCCCTTGGCAGCCACTGAAGGGATGCGCTTTTCAGCCACTCCTGTCAACCTCTAGAAACATGGATGCCGAGCAGTCAGTGTCTGATGCTCACATGACCTTTGTGCTCGTGTCTGTGTCACTTCCACTTAGGAAAGTAGGGCCCCAGTCCAAAGCGCAGGCAGCCCAGGCCAGGCAGGCACAGCAGGCCACACGTGGAAGAAGCTTAGTAGGAGGTGTGCAAATGGTCTAGGACCACCCACCACGCTAGCTCCCACAGCTCGGCCTCAGCTGCTCAGTCCGGCAGCTAACTCTCAGCTCGGCCCTTTTGTGCAATGAACGGCTCTTCCCCCTCCCGACCCCCCCATGTGCCTTGGACCTTTCCCTCCACCCATCTGTGTTCTCTTCTCTCCTCTCTGTCACAATTAGGGAAAGTTGAGCTGACCAGAGCCTTCCTGAGTGCAGCTGCAGTTTCAGTTCATTAGCAGCACAGTACAGGCCAGCCGGAGTGGACATGGAGACGGAATCGAGGTGGCCAGGGCAGGAGTGACAAACTCAGCAACTCCAGAAGCTCGAGACCCTGTAGCCCCACCCCAAGCCAGCAGCAGAGCCTCTCCTAACTCAGAGGCCGGGAAGGTAGTAGGAAGAAAGCAGGCCTCAGAGAAACTGAAGTAGCACAGATGCAGCCCTCCAGCTGAAATGAGGAGGCCTTTGTCTTCCTTCCCCCCATCATTTGCAGCTTCTATCTCAAAAAAGAAAATAAAAAAGATAGGAAGGAAGGAAGAAATAAAAGACATTCAGAACATTGAAGCCTCTGCCATGAGAAACTGCATCCTCACTGGCTTGTCAAATTCAGGTCTCACGTGTTCCTTCAGAACAAAGGCTGACTGCACGCTACCTGTCAAGTGAGGAGAAGAGCAAGGCACTGTGCACCATTTTGAATCCTGGGGTTGTTTGGGAGGAAGCTATTGAAAAATCATTTGTAGGGAAATGTTTGCTTCCTCTTTAGTCAGGCTTAGGCTAACTCATGACATTGGCGGGCAGCAGAGAGCAGTGGGGACAGGGCCCACTGTGGTGACAGTGCGGGGCTGTGCATCCTTTCTCAGCGCTGTCAATCAAGCACAATTCATGACAGCCCTGAAGGGCGGTGGCTGGGCTGCGCCTCTGCAGGGACCCATGAGGGGGTGTCACTGCTGCATGGCAAGCAGAAGCCCCAGAAGCTCCTGGCCTCCTGGTGCCCAATCTGGTGCCCAATCTGGTGCCCCTCTTCCCGCATCCCAGAGTTCACCTGAGCAGGGAGGGCCCTGGGCCTGGCATCTTGGCCTTTGCAGGGGTGGGGGCACTTCAGTGCAGGTTTGTGCTTGGACAGTGTTGAGCACTGAGGGGAAGGTAACATGGTGCTTCTGAAGGTTCCCTAGCCCAATAGAGGCTCTGTAACAGAAAGCACCTTGGTTACCCTCTGAGCAGTTCGCCAACACCCTTTGTGTGCATGTTTAGCTTTGTGCTGTAAGTTAGTTTTTCTAAATCTTATTTCTATAGTTGCTTGTCAGCTGGAATAGCAACAGGGAAGGTGGCACAGGTTCCTCCTGGCTGGTCTTTTTCTCCCTTCCCTCTTGTCTCCTTGGATTTCGTGGGGTGAGGCAAGAGAAACCGTGTGTGTGTGTGTGTGTGTGTGTGTGTGTGTTCATCTTGAACATGCTTAAATATAGAGAACTGAATCTAATGAAATATCAACCTTTAAGGGAGAGAACTTGAGTGAAAGTGAAAGTGCAGGAATCACAGAGGTTGCAACTGTTCCAGCACAGAGGGAACCCAGCAAGGGCCTGGAACGAATGCACCCGAACCTTGGCTTGGGGTGGACTCCTTCAGCCCTGAGGCCCAGACCTCTGAAGAGGAGGAGGAGCAGGCATCTCTGACCTCAGATGACCCATCCTGGAGGAGAGGAGTCAGGAACCCTGCTGGAATTTCTGGGGAGGGACGTGAGATACAGGCACCCACACAACTGTACCATGGAACCAGCTGCTGTGCTGGTCAGGCTGACACAGGTGATGTGCAGATGCGCTGCTGCCAGGACGCTGAGAGACAGGGTGGCTCCGCCCTCTGGCTCCGGCCCTCCATCTCAGCCTCCTCCAGAGCTGATGAGCAGAGCCCAGCAGGGGGCGTCAAGAGAAGCAGAAACGTGGCTCACAGCGCCCAGGGCAGCAGAGCCAAGAAGGGGGTTCGGAGCTGAGCTCCCGGGTGCAGTGACTAGAGCATGAGGTGAGCGATGCTAAGCCTCTGAGCGCGCCCCCGATGGCGCCCCACTGCTCTGGGCCTGGTGCTTCCTGGTGGTCTGGCCTTTCCCGCTCCATGCTTCACCCGAAACCTCCTGGTGCAGGTTGGAAAGTCCCTCAGCAACTCCAGGTTTCTGCTCTGTGCTCCATTCATCCCTCCTGACAGAAGAGATCCATCCCTCAGCCCTGCGATGTGTGGGTCTAACACCCAGCTCAACCACCAGGCTTCTCCCAGTCTTCTCTGCTGTCCCCCTCTCTATGGCCCTTCTTCTGTCGCAGGCTTGCCTGCCCCAAACACCGGCTTCCTTGCTATAGTTGGTGAGGAGTCAGGAAGGAGTCAGGAAGGGAGCCAGGGCTTCCGCCCTCACTCCCGCAGATGCTGCCATTTCAGTGGAGTGCTGTCACCTTCCTTAGGAGGAGTGATAAGAATATGGTCCTGCTCGTGGCACCCAGGCACAGATGTGTAAAGACTGTAGGCTGCAGACCCACGTGATGGGCGGTGCCACGTGAGGTGGGGAAGCAGCTGGCCCCGAGACACAGAGGAGGGGCGCGGCACCAGGGCCTCAGTGTGGTCTACCTGAGGCGGCGCCTCCTGTTAGCCCTCATGCGGAGGCCTATTTTGGAGATGGCCGAGCCATAAGGAACTGCCCAAGGTTGCAGAAATGCAGTGGCCGTGCGGCCTCCCTGCCAGCTGCCTGTGAAGAGGACCGAGGCAAGCATTTCAGGTGTGGGAAGGGTGAAGCAGCAACGAGTATGACGTGTTAATGACGTGGTTAATGACATGCTGCATTGCTTCTCAGGCTTATGAAACAGCGTGGCAGGGATAATTACCTGACCTTGTGTGATATTTTCTAATTCATAACTTTTTAATATGTACTGTCCCCATCTCACAGTGGGTTCACTTATTACTTAAATTTTTTTTTTAAATTTTTTTACTTTCTGGTGGTGTGATAGGCACTTAGTAGAAACATGCTTGTAGTTTCAAATTTGCATCTCTTCTTGGGCTGGTAAAGCACAGCCCTCCCAGCAGTGCCCGTGACCCCTAGAGAAAGCACGGGTGCTCTCGGGGCGCTGTGTACTGTGACGGGTGACCAGGGCGTCCAGTGCGCTGAGCGCATCCTCTGCTTGTGATATTTTCAGCACACAGTGAGCTTACCAGCTCCAGCCCCTATCAGAAGGAGAACAGCATCTGTACAGTAGGTCAGTTTGATTTTCACAATAATCCAGCAAAGTAAGGACACTGCTGCTGGTGGAGAAATTATTGAGTCTAGAGAATTGTTGTCCACAGCCAGTCCAGATGACCAAAAGAGGAAGAAAAAAAAAAACCCAAAAACCTGTAGACACCTGTGTCAGATAAGGTTGATTAACATATTAACAGAGAAGTATGAAATTAGTGAAGATCCAAGCTCAACAAGGGGGAGAGTTTAGCGGCTGGCAGTGTCAAGACAGGAAGTTACCAAAAGAGCCCAGTTCCACACAGGCTCTCAGGAAGGGGCAATGCTGTGCAGCAGGGACACGGGTAGCTTTCTCTATTCCATACATGACCAGCGCCCTGAGGGATCTCTGACTCAGCAAGAAAGGATATGAGGCGAGGAGGCAGTTTCTCAGATGGCACCAGTGTGCCCAGGCCCCCGCGCCCTTCAGACAACACTTGTAGGACGTTCTCGTTGCTGTCTGCTTGAATGTTGCCTTGGGGACATACAAGGAACTTTCAGTGACATGGTGCACTACAAGAATAGAAGAAAGAGACACAAGAGGTGACACAGTCCCTGTCATTTGGCACCTTCGGGGAGGCCTTCAGGAAGAGAGAGCTTTGGGGCTGTGCTGCGAGCTACCGCTGTGTCGTGCGCGTCTGTGCGCCACCCCTCTCCTCACGGTTTCCCCGCGCGCTTCCTTCCTCATCCGTAGGATCTGGGCGCGCCATCTGCCTCACTGCCTGTGTGGATGGGAAGCAAGAGTGGCAAAACCTTCTTGTCATACACAGGTAACCAGCACACACGACAGGTTTTGGAGAAAAAAGGAAAAATGAAAATTAGACTTCATGGTTGATCGTGTATACAGAATAGCGATACAGGACAACATACACAGATGTTGTTATTCATTTTGCAGAAAAGAAATTAATCATTTTAACAGCCTTCCAATGTTATCTCCTGATTGAAAATTTGCCTACTGAGAGCCTCAGTAACAGTGTTAAGGGTTTATTTGGAGGAGCTCTTCCTCTTAGTGGCTAAGATTCTCTATCTCACAAGAAGCTCAGGGTCCTCTAGATGGGGGGCTGTAGTGATGTGGGGGGAGCTGAGGCCCAACGCCCTGGAAGGCAGGACATGAATATGCTCACTGATTGCCCCGTGGAGGTTTCTTTTGGCCTGGTGAAGGCAGGACAGCAGGACAGCAGGACTAGAGTAACCCAGGGCCCTAAAATGTAGGCTCCTCCGGACCTTGGTAACTTAAGTCCTAGGAAGGATGAAGCCTGCTTGTGATCGTTACCATGCATGTGGTGCCTGCCTGACTGAGTTAACCAAGTGCTTCTCAGACAATCCTGACAGGGACTCAAAGCTGGGGGTCCCTCAGGAGACCTATGGGATGGTGAAGAGGTGCTGAGCCCACAGGCTGCAGATGAAGACTCTGGGAGCAGGGACCTGGCATGGTGCCTGACCCAGAGAAGCGAGTGGGCCCCGCCACCCCGTACATGAGGGCCTTGGAGAGCATCTGGACTGGCTTCCTCACAGGCAGCTGTGAGGACTTGCAGCCTTCCCTGTCTCTGCTTCTCCAAGTACTGGGGTGACGAGCCCAGAACTCTAGAGTATGTATTGGAATGAGGTTACCCACCTCTGGGAAGCAGAATGGTTTCCTGACAGAACCAGGCTTTTGAGCCAGGTTGGCAACACTGCTGAGGAAGTCTGTGCCAGGTTGTGGGCCC
>NDGN011364142.1:0-13459 GCA_002564285.1 Tympanoctomys barrerae | reverse complement strand
TTATATTTTTTCTTTAAAATAACTTGATGTCAAAATAAATAAATAAATATGGAAAAAAAAGATTATTGAGCAGTAGAAGCTTACCATTAACTTCTCCTCTTTGCCCCCTCCCCCTCTTGCCTTTCCTCTTCCCCCTGTGCTGGAGATTGAACCCAGGGCCTTGCACACCCTGAGCACATACACCATACCACTGAGTTATATCTCTAGCACCTTGCTGTTAATTTTTTGGCTGCTTGAAAGTCTTCCAATATCATGGTTTTTCAGAAATGGAAATGAGTGACTGAGTTAATATGTACTTTCAAATAGGTATACAAGAATATCATTTGAAACTACCATTATCCTAAACTGCCAAGGATGACTCAAGCTTGAGTTTTAAAAGTAATTAGAATGAATTTCTAGAAAATGTTTTCAGTTCTTATTTATCAGTGCATTAGGAACTTAGAAGACATCCCATATCCCCAACCTACTTTAAGGTGTTTCCCTAAGACTTTTGAAACTCACTGTTCATTGAGTATCTTTGAAGGCAGAACTTCCTGAAATATCAGAAGGTTATTTTTTCATTAGAGAGCAAAGGATTTGATTTACTGCATTCATCAGTGAGTGCTTTGAACGGGAGAGGGGAAGACCCACCCAAAGGGCATTGTAAGTCCACAAACAGCTAATACAAAACAGAATGTAGATGCCATGGGAAATGTATAAGGTGCTATAGAAGATTCAGGAAAAGATGCTAAACATTTTGGAAGCTTAAGTCCCTCATGAAAGGGGGTGTATTGAAATGGGCTTGGAAGGGTGTGATTTTGTTAGTAGACATTTTTTTTTGCAGAATGAATCTGGTCTTGAGGTTCAAATGGACAAAGAGTTTCTTTTTAAGGCCCCAAAATAAGAGCTACTAAATTTCATACCAAGTTTTTGATCTCCTAAAATGTTCTCACAAGCATTTTCTACAAAACAGAGAACCTACCTTCTCCCAATTGCTTGCTACTGATTTGGGACTTAGTTTAAATGGGTGACCTGCCTTGTGATGAGTGTTTCTTGGCCTTTCCTGCTTCCCAGACTTCCTTGAGCTGTGCATGGTGGACTTTGTGGCTTGGTCTAGGAGTTAGATGGAAGGCATTGTAGGTTTGAGAATCTCATAGAGCTATGCACCTTTAACATTACTTATAAGCAGTGGATCACAGCTCATTAGCAGAATACCATAAGACAAGGCTTCTGCTTCTTAAGCTAATGGGAGCTCAGGACCCAGCAAGACTCTGTCAATAGTTTGGTTCCCTAGTGACCATGTAGGCTGCGATTTTTAACAGTCTCTGAGCCTGCTTCCTTCACTCTGTACGTTTATCTCTGGCCCATTACTGTGTGCCTGGGAATGTCTTTCTGCTATAGTGTTTGAAAAATAAATTATAAAACTTTCCTCATCTCTTGCTCTGTCATATCCAGATTGAAAGGAAACCCAAACAGGAGAGAATTCCCCAGGCCAGAGCATGGAACTGGAGTTTTGGGGCTTTGGGATTTAATTTCTTTCATGTCATGGCTGCTGCTCTGGGTTTGATCAGGTGCTTTTGCTCTCTCAGCTGTGACCTCTCTGTTTCTAGAAAAGACTAGATTCTTCTTGGAACAGGGACACACTCTCCTTCTCAGGCTCCCTATCCTGAGACCCTTAATGCATGGGGCCCTGGCTGGCCTTGTTTTTTTTTTTGGCAGAGTCAGGGATTGAACTCAGACCCTTGTGCTTGCCAGGGAAGTGCTGATTCCACTGAGCCATCTCCCCGGCCCCCTGGCTGGTCTTAAGGCTGAATTCAAAAGAGGTGGGACCAAGAACCCCTGCCAGGTTAGTGGTGCTCCTGGGACCCCCTGAAGTTTCCCCTGTACATTGGGCACTGACATCAGTCTTATAAAAATTAATCTTTTAGTTGCCAAAGCTTGTATACACATATAGTGTACAGCATGATCCTTTGAAATATGCACACATTGTGGGATGGTTAAATCTAGTGAATTAACATATGTATTACTGCACATGTTTATCATTTTTCAGTGGTGAGATCACTTAAAGTCTCTAGTTATTTTCAAGCGCAATACTTGTCTTGGCTTCCTGTGCCTGTGAATTGAAGAGATGTTTTAAAATCTGTGTTGGTTTTGAACATGTAAAGATTTTTCATGTCAATATTCCCTAAATAATATGCTATAACTACTAACACAATTGTTATGTTAGATTATATTAGGTATGATAAGTAGCGATGATTTGAAGTATGGGGAGGATGTGCATAGGTTTTATGCAAATGCTGCATCCTTGGGTTCGGCTAACCTTGAGATTACCTGGGACCAGTTCCCTATGGATACCATAGGACTGCGGTCCGTGTTATTAATACAGTCATCAAGTTGTAGGCCTCCTGAATCTATTTCTCTTGCCTAAATGAAATGTAATTTTTGGCTGACATCCCACCATCCTACCCCTAGCTATTCTTTATCAACTCTCCTCTCTCCTCTCTCTTCTTAGCCAGGTCCTGGCCCCAGGAGTCCCTCCCCACTCTGCTCAGCCCATCAGAGCTTCCTGAGGGCATAAGTGGGCAGTAGGTGGCAGGGGAGCATCTAGAGGTAGCATCTCTGAACTTGGGCACCCTCTTACCACCCCAATGGAGAGAGCTGACCTTACAGAAGAAATTGTTAGCATACCATTTGCAACTGTGCCAACCTAAATACTTTTTATATAGAAAGCCCACACATTCTCCCTATGAAAGCCACCAACCTAAATGTGAAGGATTAAAGACCTCCTGGTACAGATGCATTTAACATGAGAGCAAAGCAAATGCAAGATGCTCTGTGGGTGTGCACCCTGAGGGCTGAGGCCACAAGAAGGTGCCAAGGCAACAGAATTATAGCCAAGAAGAGGAAAGTATCTGTGACCACAGCCTGGAGACATTGCTGGGGGAAAGGAGGGAGCTGGTGACTGGAGGGACAGGGTTCCAGAATCAGTACCCCTGTGCTGTACTTCCTTTCTCTTCTTCTGTAGGCAGAGTTAGGAGGGGAGTGATAGGGGTGTTGGGGAAGGCTGCTCAGAGACACCCCAGAAAGACTAGGAGGTCCCTGGCAGATGCCTTCTGACCCACTAGGACATTTCTGTGGGCACAGGTGAAGGGTAGCATATCAAGAGAGTAAACAAGTAAACAAATTTTCCTTGATCTTCTGGTGCATGCATGTGTGTGTGTGGGTGCATGCGTGCGTGCGTGCGTGCGTGTGTGTGTGTGTGTCTGGGGCTCATGGATTCCTTTGCAACTAGTGAGTGAACTATGGTGGTTTTTCCTGCATTACTTACGGGGACACAGCACACTGGGGTGATAAAGAATCAACATAGCTTCCTGAGGTTCTTGGTGAGTCCACCCAACTCTAGGGATCAAAGCTGGAGAAACCACACATTGCAAGCATGGGAGCACTATCAGTTGTGTGGAAACCTTGTCGAACATATTTTTTTTTTTTGTTCTGCAGCACTGAGGATGGAATCCAGTGCCTTTACGCTGAGCTATAGCCCCGGTGCTTTTTTTTTAAAAATTTAAGACAGGTTTTCACTGAGTCATTAAGTTGTCCAGACTGGGCTTGAACTTTGTAATCCTCTTGCCTTACCTCACCACAGTGCTGGGATTACAAGTGTGCACCCCCAGGCTTGGCTTGCTGAATGTTCTCATAAACCTGACTCTATTGATCCCATAGTACCTCTTGAGATAAGCAAGATAGGAAGGTTTTATTCTCTCTCTCTCTCTCTCTCTCTCTCTCTCTCTCATTGTATTTTCATTTATTATATAGAGAGGGCAGAGAGCTTTGGTATGAAGCTAAAGGTCTGACCTTTTGGAGCAACCAGTTTTTACCTCCTTCATAATTTGTCAACCCGTGAAACAGCTTTGCTGGGGAATGGTGACCACTTGTAATACAGCATCTCATTTTTAGTACCAGTTGTGATTCCAGTAGCTCAGACCCAAGGACAAGGGATTGGCTTGAGAAGCTAGCAGGGACAGCAAACTCAACGTACATGTTTCAGCTCAAGTTGTGCTAGTTTGGGGAACAAACTTCCAAGTTTAGACTATGGGACATGGCTTTTCCCCTCAATCTTCTCAAGCTGTTCTGCTACTTTATTTCTTACTCAATCTGAGTATCTTGAGCACCCCATTCTCCTGACATGGATGTTCATGTGTCTCAGGACAGAAGATGAGTGAGAAGCATGGACAGTTTGTTGGTAGCCAGTGCTGTGTGTGTGTGTGTGTGGGGGAAGAGGACCCAGTGGCATTTTGAACAGTGTGTATCTTACTTCCTTTCTCATCGCTCAAGCTCAATGCCTGACTTGACACCAACAAATGAAAGGAGAAGTTCCTTTTGGATCCTATTTTTTTTTTTTTTAGAGGTTTCAGTCCATAGTTCATTGGCTCCAAAGCAGGAGAGGCATGATGGAAAGACCTTGGGGAGGAAAGCTGCTGGCCTTGTGGCAGCCCAGAAGCTGAGCCAGAGAGGGAAATATACCTCTCAAGCTCATGCCCCTAGTTGCCCATCTCTTCTGACAAGATACTACTTCTTAGCAGCAAGTCAGCTACAATGCCCCATAATCCAATTACCTTCCCCATACTTGAAGCTTGGGGGTCATTTTAGACATAAACCACAACAGTGTGGCTGGAAAGGGTGTCCCCAAAGGAAGTGCTCTGTGTGGGAGGCAAGCCAGCCAGGTACCTGGGAGAAGATGCTGCAGGCAGTGAGAAGAGCAGGTGAAAATGCCTCTGAGAATCTAAAGAACAGCAAGGAGCCCAGCTGGCTGGGGCAGGGACTGAGGTCCCAGAAGTCACAAAGGGAGGGTGATGCTTATTGCTTAGGGCCCAGTGACCAACTGTGAGTAGCCTGGCTGCTATTCTGAACTATGTGGGAGCCATTGAGAGCTTGAGAAACGAAATCATGTTCAGGCTCATGGGTGAATGTGGTCATTCTGGCTGAGTGTTTGAGAATAGAGAGGGGCACGAAAGGGAAAAAAGGGAGACAGGAAGCCACTCCAGTGATCCAGAGGAGAGACATAGTGGCTGGGGTCAGGCCCTCAACTTTTTCCAAGTGGTCAGAAAGAGGGAATTAGCATTAACCAAAATGGGGAAGAATTCGCAGTGACCTGGCATTGGGTAGGATCTGCTTGGGGACACTCTTTTCAATGTATTTAGCATGAGAAAAACTCAAGTGGCAGTGTGAAAAGTGGATATTCTGGACTGGAGTCTAGGGGAAAGGTCCAGGCCAGAGGGAGAGTAGCTTGAGTCCTATTATAGTTTGAGTCTTGATGTCTCCCAAAGGCCTATGTGCTAAAGGCTTGGTCACCAGCCTATGGTTCCACTGGAATGAAGGGCCTGGGGGGAAGCAGGTCATTTGGAACATGTCCTGCAAGGGAGCTGTTGGGGCCCTGGCTCGCTCACTTGTGCTCTCTCTCACTTTGTCTGTTGATCTCTTCCCCTCCCTCCACCACCTATCTCCTGACTGCCTTCAAGCACACAGATCTCTTCGTCTACACACTCCCAGCCATGATCTACTGGGCTGCCACAGGTTCAAAGCAACAAGGCCGTGCACAGAAACCCTGCAACTGTGAGCCAAGTCAGCCTTTCCTCCTTTTAATCTGATTATCTCAGGTATTTGTTACCTTACCAAGAAAGCAGACTGAGAACATTTGTTTTATGGACGTACTAGAAGGAACAGATTAGAAAGTTGGCCCAGAGTCTCCAGCTTGCGGAGGTTACAGAGAAGAACCTTTTCCTCTATTTTAGAGATGGATTTGTCTAAAGAGAGTTACAACTATTTAAAAAAATGTACTTTTATTTCTGTCTGTAGATGAGTTCCTTCTGGCTGGGACTTTCCTAGTGATGTTGGCCTGTAGCTTTTAATTCTATTGGGGCAGCATGGCCCTGTGGTGGTAGTTTTGAAGGTGCCAAGGATTCTGTCACTTGAAACATCAGGCAGTGTTGTGGGACACAGGGGATTTGGTTGGGTGAGGCACAGCCAGGTCTTGGTTCATTTTCTACCCTATAACCTGCTGGCAAAGTATCTTTAGGCAGTTATCAGAACTCCCCAAACTTGGATTCCTCATCGGTGAAGTTAAGACAGTAACCATATTTTAGTCATGGGATTATTTCAAATCATAACGTAAATTAAAAGTATTTAGTTGAGTGTCTAACCTGAGCAAGCACTCCATAGACATCAGATTGTTACTAGTTATTTTATATCGTCTTCTGAGTTCTATACTTTGAGATATGAGGCAAAAACTGGCCAAGAATAGTACCATTAACTACTATAAATTTGAGATCAATAAATGTCATATTTTACCAACTTTTAGGGACTAAATTTCCTGAATGTTCATGTAAATAAATTACTTACTAAACTCTGCCCTTAAAAGTACCCAAATTAAAGGAGAACATCTCAGATGCACCAATATTTCTCATCTCTATTCCTTAGCATGCAGTGAGCATTCAGGGATTATTTGTTATAAGAAATGTCATTGGTGGGGGTCAGGGAGATGGCTCAGTAGAATAAGTGCTTGCCTGGCAAGTGCAAGGGCCTGAGTTCAATCCCCAGTTCTGGGAAAAAAAAGTGCTTGGGAGGCTGTAAACCGGAGAATCACTATAAATCCTATCTACCTATCTAGTAGTGAGACCCTGAACACCCTGTAGACCCTTCCCTAAAATACATACACACACACAAATAATTAATTAATTAATTAATTGAGAAATGTCACTGGTGAATGGATGAATGATTGCCTTACCAACTTAGTGGAGGTGAATAAATGAATGGAACTCACCTTTTCTAGTAAGAAGAACTCCAGGGGGTGGAGAAGGCAGGTGTTCACACCAATTAATGAAGATGCAGTGGGGTATTACTATGTCTAATGAAACTATGGGCAGGCAGGACTATTGAATTGTAATGTGAGTGCTCTAAGTCCCAGGGGACTCCAAAGGGAACATGGGCTGAGCTGAGTTTAAGGGAACCAAATTCCAGTACTCAGGTTCCACTGACCCCCCTAAGAAGTGCTGCCTAAAGTTGTGCTGTGATGGGCTCTCCATGCAGAAGAGCACTCTTTGTTCTGTCCCCTAAATTGGCCAAGGAAGGTCAGAGCACCTCTCACCCGTTCTAAGTCTCAGCATGGGCCTTGCTCTGGAGGGTAAAAATATTTGGAGCAAAAGAGTAGTGTTTGAGCACATTGGTGTTGGCGAACCTCTGTAATTGGACATCAGAAACTAACATCTTTCTATTATGGGCTCAGTTTTCTGGAAGCAGAAGCTGACACAAAATATGGGGTGCCAGTGTTATGATTTGTGTGTCATTGTCCCCCCAAAAACCTCAGGCAGTCATGGTGCAGCTTCTGGAGTTTGTTATTGATTCATGATCCAACGCTGGGATTATGGGTGAGAGTGCCCTGGGCAGAAAACCTGCACTACAATGGAAGGAGGAGAGAGAGGCTAGCTAGCTGCCTGAGCTGCTGTCTCTCCTTTTGCTACCACTATGAATGGCTGCCCTTTGCCATGTGCCACTCTGCTTTGGAGCCAGCTGAGTATGGACTGAAACCTCCACTGACTGTGAGCTAAATAAACCTTTCCTTTCTTTTTTTTCTGTGTCAGGTATTTGTCCCAGCAATGAGAGAAGAGCAATTGAGACAGCCAGATATGTGTTGGACATGAACACCTGCCAAGGGAAAGAGGAGGAAGCAGGACTGGGGAGAAGAAGTTAAGTCACTATGCAGACCCTACAAAGGCATAGCTGGCCTATGGGAAGCACTAGAGCAAGTGTTGCCCCCTGGAGCTGTGCTCATGGGGCAAAAGAGTGGATTAGCTGGCCCCACTGCCACTGAGGCTGACCCGGGACATGGACAGTTGGAGGTATCTGCAAGCCTCACACCCCCAGCTGGGCAGCAAGAATTTCCTAGGAGGGGATCTGTGGGGTGTATCTCTGTGCCTGCCCCATGTCCCTGTGCAATATGCAGATCTGCTAAGGGTGAAGTGCAGTGTTCAGAAAAGACCTATTTTGGCTTGCATTGAGGTGTTATGAATTTAAAATGTTTGATTGGTGAAGAATTTCTGTTCAACAATCTCTCTTCTTCTATCCTTTAGATAATGTCAAAGACTGCGTGCCTCAAAAAAAAAAAAAAAAAAAAAGCAGTCTTACAAAGAAAAGAGGGAATCTCTAAGCAAGAGTAAAGACTTCTTTCTTTTTTTCTTTTTCTTTTTGTATTTAGTACAGGGTCTAGAGGCTCTCATTACGCAGATTGGACTCATAATGATCCTCCTGTTTTCAGCCTCCCAAACACTAGGATTATAGGTGTGGGCCACCACACCCAATCTAAATCACCATCTCAGTGTGCAACTGGTCTACTCACCATTTGTCTACATATCAATCTCTCATCCTGGAATTAGAATTTAAAAAAAAAAGTAAGACGATTGGGAAGAGATGTACTTTAACACTTTTATTTGAAAATGAAGGCTTTTTTTTTTTTTTGCTAACTGAAACGAGATCTTGTTTGGCTAAAATATGGACTGTCTTGCCAATTGGGTTACATGGCAGGCATTTCCATGAATTGAGTGATCCATGTCTCAAAGGCCAAGGTTCTGATGAGAGTATATTTGAAACATGTGATGAGATAAAATAGTTCTATTAAAAATTGTATTAGCTGGAAGGGGAAGTGAGGAGTAACTGCTAATGGGTGCAGGATTTCTTATTAGAGTGTTGAAAGTGTTCTGGAATTAGAAAGTGTTGGTGATGGTTGCGCAACTTTATAGAAATACTAAAACCCAGGAAACTGTACACTTTGAAAGAATGACTTTTATTGTATGTGAATTATATGTCAATGTGTAGGGTATAAAACATGTATTGGTAAACCTATATTAAAAATATAAGGAATTTTAATTTCCCCGACCCTTTCCATTTAAACAAGGGGTCTCTAACTAAATGAGTAGCAGGTATGATCACCAGTCAGCTGAGAATTTTTGGTACAGTCTTTCTGGTAGATTTCCCAGAATCAGGACAGTGAATAACTAATGACTTGATAACACAGAGGATTTCATGTCTCACGCTTTCCATTTTTTCCTTTTGATCAAACTGAAGGAGAACCAAATTGATTTGCCAGCTGGTAGTCCATTACTAATTTTTGATAATAAATTGTCATGTAATTTTTGGCATTATGGTGCTTCTTTCATTCATAGTTTGCATTTTTGGGAGAGCAAAGTTTTTTAGAGTTTTCTCCCTCAAAATATACAGTAGGGATAAGACTGATCTTGATTTTCATCAATGAAAAAGTATCTTTTCAATTATTTACAAAAATGTATATCTATTTTAGTTTGAAAAACAATATTCTGGTGATTATCAAAATGATAATTTGGCCTGGTAAAAGCTGTTTAAAACTTACAGGTTTATAGTGATAACAAAATTAAAAGTTCAATTTTTGTATGGAATATAAAAGATGTTAATGATTACTATTTTTGAAAACAATTTAAATATTAGAAGCATATGACAATTACTAAGAAGTACAAAAACACCACAAATGGAATGAAAATATGAACTCAGGGAAGAAATGGAACAATTAGCTAATAAAGAGGTAGTTTTATCCCTTTTCTTATGTTGGGAGGTTGATATATATATATATCTCCCAGTAGGTAATCTCTCATTGAGCTATACCCCCAATTACCTTACACATTTTAAAAATTGATGGTGATGTGTGCAAAACTCAAAATTGCTCTGGTACTTTGTTTCCATTGGAACATTTAAGAGAAATGGTATAATGCTAATATTCACAATATTAATAATATCTTCTGCAGGTATTTATTTATTTATTTATAAAAGTAATTATTTTATTTATTTATTTATTTATTTATGCAGAACTGAGGATTGAACTCAGGCCCTTGTGCTTGCCAGGGAAGCGCTTATTCTACTGAGCCATCTCCCCGGGCCCCTCTGCAGGTATTTAAAGTTACAGTAAGTTTGTTTTTAACGCCAACCATCTGAACACTCTGTGTAAAAAGGATGCCTGAGTTTTTGTACCACTTTTAGGATGCAGGCACACCAAAAGAAATTGGAGGCCACTGACACTGGGGCTCCAGGAGGGCAATAGACTGCTGGGTGGGTGGAGCTTTACAGAGGAGGTGACTGTGAACTGTACCTTGACAGATGGTGTCTGCCAGGTGAAGGGGGCCTTGCTGCTGCCAGCCCAGGGAGGCTGATGTTCTAGGGTCAAGGCCAGGTGCTGGCATACTGACAGGCATGCTTATTACCATAACCTGGACCCTCATGATTGTGGCAACTAATATATATCATGGGACCTGAGCAAGAGGAGCAGTGAAGTGGAGCATCAGCAATTTCACTTTAAGATGACCTTGTGGACTACAAGCAATACTCTGTGCATTGTTCTCTGCTTCCTCCTCCTGTTGGCCAAGGCGTAGCACCTCTGTCATTATCCAGCCGCACCATGAATTAGCTTGGCTCCAAATCCCCATTCCCCTCCTTTGCCCCCAATTACAATCGCAGGGCTGAGGAGAACAGCACAGCCTGTTCATTCCCAGCTTCCCAGAAGTCAGCCTGGCATTTTCCACCCCTGTGACCCATGGTGTCAATATGATGAGATTGGATCTGGAAAACTGACAGGAATAAATTTGTGAAGAGCAGAATCAGTCTTTGTTTTCTGTCATCTTAGTGAGAAAGAAAATGTTTGGTAAAGTTGCGGGTGGGGATCAGGTGAAGATGAGGTTTGAGGTAGGAGAGTTTCCAATGAACTTGAAAAGCAACTCAGGCCTTTTCACCTCCTGGGCTGAGTTCAGGAGTCTGCAGATGTCTTTGGGGAAAAAAATTTGGGCTACAGACCTCAAAATAGTGTTTGTGTTGAATGGGGAGCCACAAAGCGGGCACAGTGCTCTGAAAGAGTTCTCACACTTCTTGAAAATGCCATGTTGGGAGCCCATCTAGGCTAGGCTGTCCCAGCGCAGCTTTGGGGCAGGGTCTATCCAGATAAGACCTTCAGGTGGGTATCTGCCCCCCACCTTCAGTGTAGATTCTGATTTTACACGTATTTATTTTCAAGTGTGTATCCAGATGTGTGGGTTTTCTGGAGGGGATTTGGGAGGAGGAAAGCAAATGTGGCTGTGCAGAATGTTTTGAGCCACAGCCACCAAGATCCAGAGGAAAATAGTTTACTTTTTCCAGCCTGCCCAGATGGACCGTGCGTGTGGGTTGTTAGCTCTGGCAGTGGCTGCTGGGTTCTGTAAACATCGCTGTGGTCCTCGCCCCCAGGACATCATGTTGACTGTCATGCCTTACTGCCTAATTGGCTTTCGCTGAGGGTGAGGGCTGCTTCTTTCTGGTCTCTCTTGTTCTAGGGGGAAGCCTCAGGAATGGCAATGGGACAAAAGTTCTTTGGTTCTGTCTCTTAAAGTCCATTTGTCCATTTCCTGGTGACCTAACCTAAGAGGTAAACGGGACCGGTCTTCACTTCCAGAGGATGACCTCGATGGCATCTGTGGGTCAGATGGCAAGTTTGATTAGTTACTTCAAGCTGCATCTGAGAGAAAGCCCTGTAAACCAGTGAGCCTCTAGCCCTTTCCTCCGGCTTCCTTTCCCCATAATCACTGTTTTTGTCCCTTTCCAGGTCCTGTTTATATTTTCCCTTCTGGACGAGCATTTTGCTTTGTTCTCTCTTCATCTCAGCTGCCCAGATCAGGGCAACAGGGCCGCATGTCCTGTGGACACATGTACATGTGGAGCTAGGTCATGGACAGGGGCCAGTTGTAGGCTCTCCTGCCGACAAATTACGCCCTCTCCCCGGCTTGCTCTAGCCCTTCTGAGATGTGGGTCTATAAATTGTACTGTGACAAGTCGCCTGGGAACTTCCTATGCTGCTGGCAGCTCCACACCCATGCATTTCCGTTTTCCTATAAAAAATTCATTCCTAACTCCAGCTCAAGACAGAAGGCCAGTTATATCGACACCTACTGCACACAGACGTTGTATTTTCAGGGAAATATTTTCACTTTTGAAATCCGGCTCCTGGGGTTCCTTCCCCTCCTCTCGTCTCCCCTAGTCCCCACCCATGGCAGGGGCAGCCAGTGCAAAGGCCTCAAACTTGGAGGATGTGCACTTTGAGAGGTGGCTCCAGTGACAATGAGGGGCTCCCTGGAATCACTGTCCCCACACATTAAGCTCTCCTGTCAGCAAGGAAAGGCAGTTGAGAGAGTTGCCCAGAGTCAGGAGATGGAATCTGAAACGAATCCCTTGGTGCAAGATTGACTGTCTGCTCAGTGATGACCCTGGGCAGTGTTGCCATCTTCTTTGCTTTTCTTTCCTCATTTCTGAAATAAGACAGAAATAATTTCTCAGGAGGAAACATTATATTCAGGCATGTTGTAAGTTTCCACCGTCAGGGTGTTTTATGGAATGGTGTTCTGTCTTTATGACTGGACCAAGGGACGCTTTTTGGACTTAATATGGATGTCAATCCTTTGAATTAAGGCATCTGCCTCCAGAAGTCTTGAATTAAAATCAAATATATGAACTTAGGGAGGAGTTGGAGTGGCCATTTGTTGATTTTGCTACTCCCCGTTCATGCTAATAGCACCCCATTTCCTTTCCAGGAAATTACCTCATCCCGTTCTGTGCATTCCAGGGAATTAGCTCACCCTCAGGGTAGATTGTCAGTCAAGGCGCCACACTCTCCTGGCCAGGCAGTGGGCACATTACCAAAGCAGCCAACTGGATTCTCCTCTGGAGCAGTAACAAGAATCAGGGCGCAGGACACACAGCCACTGCTGTCCTACAGCAAGATCCCAGTCATCTTATTCCCTTTGGCCTGGAGTGAAATTAATGTTTCCTACCAGCCTCGTGCCAAATGAACAGAAAATAAATTTCTTCTAGCCTACCTGAGTAGGTGAATATAGAGGTCAAACCACAAGATGTCTAACATCATGCTGGGGATAAGAAATTAATCCATGAATACTGACTGAGAACAGAACTCAGAAATACTCCAAGGACTCTTTCCAAATAATAGAACACTGTGGTACAGGATGGCCAAACATCCACTGTGCATCCTTCTGTATCTGCACTGAGAAAGGATGGACCTACATCTCATCTCCTTTCTCTTCTCATTAACCTCCTCCTCCTCCTTCTTTTCCTCCTCACTCTTCTTTTGGGGCTGGAATGGAGCCCAGGGCCGTGGGCATACTAGCATTCTCTACCACTGAGCCACATCTCTAGCTCCTTTCTCTTGTTTTCTTTCTTACAGTAGACAAAGAAGATGTCCCTTTGTTGGACAGTAATCAGTCTCTACTGGTTAAATCTGCATCTCTTATTGAATCTATGAAATCAAGGATCATTCTTCATAGCTGTATAATTAGACATTCTAGGTCCATAATTAAAGTCTGAAATTGGGCCGGGGAGATGGCTCAGTGAAATAAGCACTTCCCTGGCAAGCGCAAGGGCCTGAGTTCAA
>NDGN011364137.1:0-14240 GCA_002564285.1 Tympanoctomys barrerae | reverse complement strand
AGAAGGCTGGTAAGCAGAAAGCCACTGAGGCTAAGAGGAAAGCATCCAAGTGTAAGAGTCTTTTAGACGAGTAAGAGTGCTGGGCCTGAGGCAGGAAGCTGGGAGGCTGAGACAGGCCAGTCCACGGCTGGAATTAGTACATTTAGGAAGTTGCTAACCAAGGTCACACAGCTAGAAAGTGTCAAAGTCAGGTTTGACACTCAAACCTAATGCTTACTGTATTAAAAATCACACTGTATGTCCTCTCATTGCCCAGCCTGCCCGTGGGGTCTTTGCTTTGTCCCCCCCCCCAATGCAAATGGTCAGATGCCAATACTCCTAGTGCATTGAAATGACCAAAGCAGCCCTCAGAGACCCTGGGAAGTTGAGTCAACCTGGGAACAGCAGTGCTACCCACCGTGGGGAGCTGAGTGGCCCTGGGAACAGCAGGGCTATCCACCTTGTGGGGGGGGGCTCCCCCTCAAGCTTTCAACATCCTGGTGCAGCCACCTCAACTCTTCTCCTCACCTTGATGCTGAGTCAGAATGGAATCATCTTGGAAATAACCCTGGGGCCTCTTCCCTGTCCTTCCCACTTCCTCCCTGAGGCTTGGGGATGTCTCTAAGTCCAAGAGACAGAGGCTTCCTCTGGCTGCCTGTCTTCTCAGACCCAGGTGTCACCTGTCAACTCTGCTTCCCTTTGAAACAAGAATTAGCTTCCCAGGGCAGCAATCTCACTGGGTGTTTCTTCTAAGGGCCAGCCCAGCCCTGCTCCCACTGTCTCCTGGCCCTGGCTAGACAGCTTGAAACCAGGGATGCTCACTAATGACAGGGATGAAGTTTGCCTCGGTTCCCATGGCAACTGCTGGCTCCACTTAGTCAATCACTTTTGAAGCTTCTGCTGGTGTGAAAGTTATTTTGCATACAAGTTCTTAACCCTTTTCCAAAAATTCAGCTCTGAGTCTTTGGATTCTTTGAGTTACTCACAGGTTGGTTTTCTCTTTCTCCCTTTGTTAAAATTCTTTAATCTTTAGAGCTCAGCTCAAATCCTACCTCTTCCAAGAGACCCTTCCAGAGTACCCTCCCTCCTTTCCACTCTTCACACTCCCCTGGGGCATGTTTATGGCTCTGTCAGATCACAGGGTGCTTGCTTCACAGTTATTTATATATCTCCTTCTAAGCCCCTGGTGAGTGATCGGCCCATAGTAGGTGCTAAACAAACATTTATTTGAATTTCCCTTTCAGGGTTTTAAAAAATTACTATTATTAACAGTACAGACCGTTACTAATAATCCCTTACACTTGTAAAATTATTTACAGTTTATATATAGCCGCATGCTTGAGGGCATTGCTTTAAACCCCAGCTCCACCCTTCCTGGCTGTGTGACAGTGTTGGAGCCTTGTAACCTCTCCCAACTGCTTCTCATCAGCAACAAGGGTAGCTATAAAGACTGAAATAAATGTGTAAAGGGTTTACTTTGCACAGAGCCAGATGCCTAGTGATGCCTCAATAAATATTAGCTATTACCATAACTCACGGGCTCATTAGGACCTCACAAAAGCTCTAGGGTGGGAAGAAGGGCAGGGATTTTGTTAGTGCCCTCCTTGTCATCCACAGCACATGAAGAGGCTGAGGCTCAGAGTAAGGAAGATTTGCCCAAATGTTCAGCCTTTGGTTAAATGCTCTGCTGGGGACCTGTGGTTCACCTTGCAAACCATTTCCTCTTCTCTACTGATATAACGAAGATTTTCCTCAAAAAACGATTTCCTTCACTGATAGGTCAACTCCAGAAGCCAGACATGGACCCTCAGAGAATCAACTGTCCTTAGAAACAGCAACCAGTTCAGGAATGGACAAGTGATCCAATTCTGCCCATTGAAACTCATTTCTGAAGGTTTTTGTCTGGATTTTTCAGAACAAGATTGTCTCTCTTCTGCCAGACTTGGAGCAAGAAGACTAGAAGCCTGGACCAGCAGGGGTTAGTTCTGAGAGAAAGCAAAGCCAAGTGCAGAGGTGGAGACAGACAGAGTCTTAATGATTGCATTTCAGCTCAAGAATCTTTCAGTCATCCCTGCAGCTGGAACTACCCCTGGGCTTTAGCAATGGGAACTAACACATTCCTTCTTTCTCATGCCAGTTTGTTTTGCTGTTTGTCACTTGCAACTGAGCAAATGCCAACTACTGCAAGTACACTGCCTCCTCCACACAGAGGTCAAGGGTCTCTTTGCCCCTCTGATTTTCTCCACAGGCAATAGCTGTGTGCCTTCCATTCACTGTGGCTGAGTCTACAGGAGAGGACAATTCAGACCTTTTAGCCCTCTTGGAGTGGACAGTCCAGGGTCTCCTCCTAGATATATGAAGCCACTGAGGCTAAGAGAGGAAAACACCTGACTATAAGAGTCCTTCAGATGAGTAAGAGCGCTGGTCCTCATACAGGCTGGGCAGAAGCTGAGATAGGTAGCTGGGCAGCTGAGATTGGCCAGTCAAAGGCCAGAATGAGTACGTTTAGTAAGTTTCTGCTTAACAGGAAGTTGCTGGATCCCAACTCCCAGATCCAAGACTCCAAGCAGGGGAGAATGCCCTCAGAGATTTGGCGGTGTCATGGCCCATGTTCCTGGTTTAATTGATGGACTCTCCCTCTGGTCCAGCACTCTGATTGCTAAAGTGTTCTGGCTTCAAGGTTGTCCTGGATGGATGCTTCTTATAGGAGCAGTAAAAATATTTACCACAGGAAATGGCCTCATTTTCTAGCCTTACCTGAGGGGAGTTTTTCCCCATTATCCACTGACCCATCACTGGGGGAACCCAGACTTTCCAAACCAAGTCCTGGGTGGAGGTAGGGGTGTTGCAAATTGGATTTTTCTTTGTTTAGATCTGCCTCATCAGTTCCAAGTCCCCAGACAGATGCATGCTAGATGGAACATTTCTCTTGCTTGAGCATTAGTAAGGATTTTTAAGATGGGGAGAAGTGCCCATCCAGAGGCATATTCATCTCCCTGGAACGGCTCCCTCTCTGAGCCCTAAGAGGGGCCCTAACAACATGGTTACATGGTATTGCAAAATTTAACCAAAGTCCATTGTGATCCATGACTTTTCATTCTTGATTTTTCCCTGTCCTTTTTCCTCATGTCTGGACCTTTTAGAATAGCTATGGCATGGGGAAGGGGAAGTTGAATGCAGATACTTAGTTTAAACATGGCAAAATTCTAGGTTCCATGTGTACTTAGGTTGGCCGACTTGTCTTGTGTAGAAATGTCTTCCGGGACTCTCCTGCTGCCCTGGTCTGACTCACCTGGCACGGTGACACAGTGCAGACTTCGAGGTTGGATAACGATGTGAGCGGGTCTTCCAGGTTGACCTGGCAGTAGATACATGTGTATTGAGGAGAAGTGAAATTTAGAGAGCCAGAAACCAGGCTGTGGAAAATTCTTCCAATTATCAGGATTGTAAAATTGGAAACAGAAGACTGGGAACTCAGAAATGTTTAGGCAAAATGGAAATTATTTCCTGTCAAGAATATTCTCTATAATATGGAGCATACAATTATAAATGTGTCATAATTTTTTTCTTTTGTGATGGATGTCTTGTTGTTATGGATAGAATTATGTCCCCTTAAAAAGTTCCAAGTATTGAGAATGTGACCTTTTTTGGAAATAGGTAAAAAGGTTAAAATGGGAAATATACAGTGGGACCTTGATATAATATGACTAGTGTCCTCACTAGAAAGAAGTACATTTGGCCACAGAGATAGATATAAATAAGGAGGACAGGGTAAAAATGAAGCCAAGGTTGGGATGACGGTTCTGTAAGCCAAGGAATGCCAAAGATCACCCGTGAGTCACCAAAATCCAGGAAAGAGTTACGGACCAGGTTTCCAAACAGCACTCAAAAGTAACCAGCACCTGGACCACAGACTTCTTCTGGCCACTAGAACAGCGAGACCACGCACTTCTGTTGTTCCAGCCACCCGATTCAAGGTACCTTGTTATAGCAGTCACAGCAAACTAGCAAGCACATATACACGAGAAATAGAGCTCATCAGAAGTTCTAGGTTTCAGGCCATGAACCCTTAGCAGGGCTATGACCAATGAAAACATCCATGTGTGATGTCCTTGTGTTTTTTGCATTCCAGTTGTTCAAAATTAAAGTATAGATGATGATTTCTAAGTCATTTTGCTGTCAAGAGGATGCCTAAGCGGCTCCAGCGGCTATCCTTACATCCAGATACATTGCTTCTAGCCCCTGGGATTTTATCCCATCAGACTTCCTGACTTCATTTTGGGCCTCATCATGGGCTCTCTTGTGCTCCCCAGATCCTTTCAGAAAAACGGCCAGTGGCACTTTGCTCTGTGGGCCCTGATCTCAGCTGTGAGATTCCAGTGATTGAAGGAGTTGAAGTGACCTGGCTTCTCTCTCCAAAACTGCCCTTCTCCATCACTTTCCATTCCTTTTCTTTAGCTAGCAAATAAGATCGGAGTTATTTCCAATCAGAATCTAAAAGAAGGTTGCCTTCATGTTTGGCTGTCTCCACACTGTCTCAATTACCCTGTGAAAGGCTATCTAAATATTGGCGATTGGGCTGGGTTTTTCTTTTCACCTTTTCTTCTCTCTCCCCTATGACCTGGCCTCCAGCCCCTCTTCTGTTTTTCTTTACACTGTGTCCTTAGGGGAACCCCAGCCCTCTTTATCTCCTACAACCTATCTCCCACCTGCCCTTACCCCAGCGTCCCTGGTCTTTTCTCCATCAGATGATGGGGTCAAGTTTGTCTTATGGTCCTGTATGGACTCTTAGTCCATGACCTGGAAAGATGCAGTGAAAACCAAATATAGCTCAGCTGCAGGATCCAGGCTCAAATTCAGTGGCTAGCACTGTGGGGGGATTTCCTATTACAGCCTCCAAATAACTTGGGCATCAAGACTCTGGCTTAGCACTAAGAGGGTGTTCACCAGGAGTCATGGGGTGACAGAAACCCAGCTGACCCCCCTTAGGCAACAAGAGGGATACTGACTTGTATAACAGCTTTGGTGGATTTTGGTGGATTTGGATTTGGTGGTTCTTCACAAAAACCAACATAGTTACCATGTTAGCATAGAGTTGCTACAGAGGACCTAGCGATTCTACTCTCACGTAACTACCCAAAAGAATTAAAAACAAGAACTCAACAGATACATGTACATGAATATTCACAGTTGTACTATTTACAGCCAAAAGGTGGAAACAATCCAAATTTAATAAGTACAGAGAATGGAATATTAATCAGCAATCAAAAGAAATAAAGTCCTGAAATATGCTACAACACAAACATATGTCAAAAACTCTGTTAAGTGAAAGAAATCAAATACAAAAGTTCATATATTATGTAAAATATCTATAATAAGCAAATCCATAGAGATAGAATGTGAACTCTGATGGCCAAGGACTGGTAGAAGAGGGAACAGAGAAAGTTCCCTTTGCAAATAGTGAAAAAGTTTCAGAACTACATAGAGGTGGTGGTTGTACATTATGCATGTACTAAATGCCATTCAGCTGTTTGGCTTACAACAATTAATTTTTGGTTATCATTGGAGTCACATGGTTGTGGCTAGGAGAAATCATACTCCTAAATGTAGGAGTCAGGGTACTTCTAGAAAAATGAAATTTTAATAAATACAATGTGACCTGGTCAAATACCAGGATGTGGAGAGAATTTAAAGCTACTGTGTCGGGACAGTGGGCACTAGTAATGTGCAGCTACTTAGAGCTAAAGGAGTTCAACTCTTAAACAGCATTAACCGCATTTCAAGAGCTGGTAGGAATATACTGGAGAGCAAATGCATAGGCCTTATTATATTGGTGAGATTGGAGGTGACAGAGTACATTGCTTTCATGTCGGAGGGAGGAGACAGAACTTACATAAACCCAGACAACTCAGGCCAACCAGAATCAACACACAGGCCTTAGTCTAGAATGAATTTTTTGACCAGAAAGAAGTACAATTGCCTTTACGTTCAGAAAAGCAATGTGCTTTTGTGTACAATGTAAAAAAAAAAAACCTCAAAAATATTAAGAAAAAATAAAGATCAACGTAAATTTTTATGGCTCAGATATTATCATAATTTGCATACATATATCCTAGTAGGCTTTTTCTCCATGCACTTCCACTTATAGACATATATATATATATATATATATATGGATAGAAACACATTTTATGCATTTTATTCTGTCTCCTATTTTTTCACAACATATTTCAGACTTTTTTATGTCATCAAATGTAGATTCATGCATCATTTTAGTATCTGTGAGAAGTTTGTTCTAAACAGAAGACTTGGAAGGCTGTTTGATGGAGTGGTGCTACCCAGGCCTTTGAAATCAGAGATGGGGGGTGGCCAGGACAGTCTTGGCAGAGGGCCAAGTGTGGCAAAAGTCCAGTCAGTGATCGGGCACTCTGTGCACAGGAAGCTGGCCTTCGGTAGATACAGGACTGGAGCCCTAAAAGATGAGGTAATGTTGTGAAGGTCACGGTGTGTTGGTATCAAGAGTGGGACTGGTGCCCAGGACTCCCAGCTCCCAGCGCCTAACTTTGGGCTTCACAAAGTCTAGTCCCAATTCGTCACACTAGCAGCAGAGACCTGGTTCTCGCTCACTTTCATTATCTTAATCATGGATGACAGCGTCAAAGAATCACTCTCTGCATCTTCTCCAAGCACAGGCAGGGAAACCAGAGCCCCTAGAAGAGAAGGCCTTGCTATAGATAATAGCAATCACTGGTGTGGACAGAGCCCTCCCAGGACGCAGGCCACAAGCTGGGGCCTTGCCAGGATTCCACCGCGAGACCCTTTCCTTCGTCCCGAGGCCTGTGCCTACGTAGCCCCTGAGTCACTGTGGGCCTGCTGCATGAGTCAGCAGCGTTCTTGGAGGCTCAGAGCAGCACAGCTCAGCCTCAGGCCCTTCCTGTGTATCTTGGTGAGCCTGGCACATCCTCCAACTGGGGGAGAGGCAAGAGCCAGCCAGATGAGTAGCCTCAGGTCACGGCCTGACAGCCTGGGAGCTGACCTACAGGCCACAGGTTTCGGATGACTCAGGGAACCCAGCTATGTCTGTGCTGACCAGAAGCTGGACGCTGACCTCCTGTGCTCTCTGCGAAGGGGCACAAGGCAGAAGGTGCTGGCCACTGTCTAGACCGTGTGAAGATGGTGGAAGGCAGTGAGGAGTCTCGAACACCCACCACTCCTCTTTGGACAAGGTGCAGCCCACCTCTGGTTTTGCAGGGTGGGGTTGAAAGCACAGACCAGCCTGGCAATTGAGGTTGGAGTCTTGCTCTGCCAGGCTTACAGTGTGACTTTGACAAGTACTTGTCTTCTCTGGGGGTCTGAAATTGGGAAACCAGTACCCACCCTGCTGGGCTTTGAAGTCTTAAATGAGCACAAGTATGTAATGCACTTAGCATGATTAGGTACTAAGAAAGCTCATCAGATTGATTATTAAGATAAAAGAAATATTATCCAGGAGTTCTTCTTGCATGTGTTCCATCTATTTATTTATTTGCTCATTCATTCATTCAATAGGTAGTTATTAAGTGCCTATGGAGGGGGACAGAGCTCAGAACAGGGCTTTCAGCAGGACAGGTAGGGTCACAAAATTGCTGATGTTCTTGGTGAGGATCTTTGCTGAGCAGAAAAAATACAGAGAGTGACAGGCATGGCCTCTGCCATCACAGAACTTCTATTCCAGTGAGGAATGCTAGGCAGTGAGTAGACAAGAGGATAATAAGCAAGAACTTCGCAGAGATGGTGGCTGTCTGGGGAGGCACCATGGATGCCTCAGCAGAGCAGATGCCGCAGTAGAGTGGCCTCTCCCATGACGTGCTGGCTCTGCCGAGACAGGAGGGGGAGCTGAGCAGAAGGCAGCCCTGGAAGAGCAGGCATTTGCAGCAGGGTGAGGGGGAGGACGAGGGCAAGGGCAAGGTGGGTGCCCGTGCCTGTAGGAGGCTTGGTACAGAAAGTGCAGCCACAGGTGGGTGGGCCGCAGAGAGCAGGGCCGTGTGGGGGATGAGGCTGGGAGCCGCAGCCCTTCCAGGCTCTTAGCACAGGTTAGCTCTATTGCAAGCCCTCGCCTCTGTAGACTGGGCTTCCAGAACAAGACCCCCAGATCCCAGAGCAGGACACAGCTGAGAGGAGCTTGGCCATTTCCGCAGGGGACACTTCACATCCTGTCTAGGCTGCTGTGCCCCTCAGCCCTCCTGGCCCCAGCAGGCCCCTTGGAGTGAGCAAGGAGACCACAGCAAAGCCATCCTGGCCCTGTGTGGTGCTGTTTCTGGCGGGGGGCCGGCCCTCCAGCTGTGTTCCAGGAGCAAGTCTGCCTGAGTGGTTGGATCTGAGGAATGTTGAGCCCACCCCTACCCCAGACACAAGGAGCCTTTTCTCACCCAAGCCCCTCGGGTGAGGCTTTCTAGGGGCTGTGGGGATCACCCGATTTCTGCTGTTTATGATTCAGTCTTTTGCTGAGCAAAGAAAACACAGCTGCCAGCCGTAGGTCCAGCACAACACCTGCAGGGAGGGGTGGGGTAGAGAGGGGGACTTCCCAGGCTCACTGGGGTCCTCTCCCCTCCATGAAGTTCAAGTACCTGCATCTACCACATCTATCCTAAGCAAAGACAATAGCCTGCCATAGCTCATGCCCTGGACCCACTCCACAACTAGGTAAACTGAGGCCAGGAAGGAGCAGGGGCCACTCAGCTAGACACTCCTAATTACTGCCATTGAGGACTTGCAGTGGGTCAGACAGTGAGTATGGTGGGACATTGACCAATGTTTCATAATTACTTTATAGTGTCATTACTTATGTTACTGCCATTTTACAGATAGGAAAATGGAGGCTTTATGAGGTTTGCTAGCTTGTCCAAGGGCAGATAACTTCTAAATAGAGGAATCCAGATTTGAACCCAGACCTTCTGACTCTAATGCTCACTTTGCTTTTCTTTGTGTTTTATTTACTTATATTAAATTCTTTTCTCGAAGGAAGCTATTACTATTAACAAAAATCCCTATCAGACAAAGGCGAAAATAAAAGCAACGAAAGTTGAATAATGTTAGTAACATCCTGCTAGCTACTGCTGCTGCACTGAGGTCTGAGCCCGAGACTTGCTCTTCACTGGAGAGAGATGAGCCGGTGTGGGAAGGTGTCAAGGACAGGTCAGTATCTAACTGAGACTTTCTCCTTGAAATAATCTGAAAGCTAAAATGAGATTGGAAAGGATATCAATGTTTCACTCTGCGCTTCACTGCTATTTAATGCAGCTTAGCTCTGCGATTATCATTACTGCTGCTCAGCAAACATTCCTGGCTTTCTGCCTCACTGGCTCATGGAAGATGGCCACTTCCTGCTTCCTTTGTGATTGGGTGGGGCCACGTGGCCAGCGGGGCTCTTCCTGAATTGCACATGACTGCTGGTTAGGACATGTTAATTCCTAGTGTGGGTGAGTTGGTCCAGCAATCTCTTTTTGGGATCCTGGGTCCCAGAGCCGGAGCAGTGCAGAGGAGAGAGAGCCCCCAGCTGAGCCGTGATGGTTATGTAATGCCAGCAAGAAATAAGCTGGGGCGTTAGAAGCTGTGAAGGCTTCCAGGTCATTTATTTACTGCAGCATAACGAAAGCTATTCTGATGAATACAGCATGCCGTCTAGAATCACACAGAGGAAACAGCCCCCTGTGCCATAGCCCAGGGTCTTAACTACTGTGCTGTGCAAGACCCCGGGCAAACCAGAATGGAGGCATGGCCTTCACATTCTGTTTGGAAGAACGCTGTCACTTTCACCATCATCTCCTTCCCCAAGCCCACTCCCTTGGAGAGCTACCCACTTGCCCCAAGTGCCTTTGACCCTCCCATCTTGGTGCCTTGCATTCATCTCTGCCAGGAGTGGTTCCTACCTCTGTCTCCATCCCAGCTAGTCACCTTGCACACCATGCCAGGTTTTGCAGCTGCGCACGGCTGGTTTCCAGCTTTGTGCTCTGAGGCTAGTCCTTAACTTCTCTGGGTCTCAGTTTGCTCATAATACAAAAGCATCCCCACCTTTATTTTGATACCAGAAATCAAACTCACAACCTCATGCTTGCCAGGCAGGTGCTGTGCCTCAGAGCTATATCTCCAACCCAAAAGTGGCCCATGTGACTCTACTGCTCCATGGGACTGTGGTGAGGACTCAAAGCGCCATCATGGAAAGCACACAGTAGGATTTTTTAAGGATTAAACTGTCAGTGCTGTCAGAATTATTTGTGCCTGATGAAACCTTGCCTGCCTTTGGGGGACCCTATGCACACGTCAGCATCTCCATGAAGCCTTTTGCAGTCCCCCAATCGCAAATGCACTCTACCCACACTCGGCAAGTTGTGTGGTACTGCCACATTCGATAGCTTGTCACTTTCTTGAGGAGGGTTGTGTCTTCATCACCCAGATCTCCTGACTCTTTCCACACTGCTAGCACATGGCTGTGCACACAGTAGGGCTAAGAGACAGTGTTCACTTTGAGCTGGCTCAGGCCGAGGGAGGGCGAGGTGCCTTGAACTTCAGTGAAGTGTGCGCCAAGATGAGCAGGCTCTGCTCTCGGCTCTTCCCTAGCTGCTAACAGAGTGGTTCTTATGAATTCAGTTTCTTAAAAGCTGGGGTGTTGTTTTTTATCCCTGGAGGGTCACTTTAGACACCAGGCATATTAGTGCCCCCTATATATGACTTCACTCTTCTTATAAGGACACTAGTCACACCAGATGAGCATCTCCCACCCCACCCTGGTCACACCACACTCCCTTATCTTGATGTCATTGCATCTACAAAGCTCTGTTTCCAAAGAATCTCACAGAGTAGGGACTTGTGGGAAAGCCAATGCAACCCGTAGCACAGGGAGCCAGAAAACATGGGCGCTTGGTCTCTAGCTTCCCTCACGGAGGTCACAGGAGCCAGGAGCAGGAAGGTACACAAGGAGCCATAGCCTGAAGACCAGGGACCTGGAAGCCCACATGGGACACACCCTTCTTTCTGGACTTCATTCTTCCTGGTGAGATGAGGAAAAGGCCTCCACCTTCAGCAATTAGATTCCTGGGAGGCCCAAATGCAGGACAGAGTGGAAAGGCAGCCAGCCCAGCCACAGCACAGATAAGAAGACTTCCCTTGGGCCCCAGAGTGCCTCCTCCATGCCTGTATCTCTGGTGTGAGCTTGGCATTTACTGCAAAAGTAGTTCACCTGTATGACTGTACTTGGCCCCTCGGCCCTCACAGCCCCCTTCTCAGGTTCCTCTGTGGACTCACCCCTTCTCTTAGCCTTCCTGATTCGGATCACTTGGCTCTATAAGTCCATTTATTTCTCTGTGAAGTAGGCAGAGTGATTGCTACCCCATGTGATTACTGCAAAAATTAAAGTTTGAGGCAGTGCAGTTAATTTACCATGTGGCTGGTACATGGTGATCTTGAATAAGTACTCCTCGATACTGATTTGGTAGGAAAGCAAGCCTCTTTCACCAGAGGAATCATCCACATGATCTCCCGCAAGCCACTGCATGGCTCCTGCACCCCTGGCCTTCCTGCCTGCAGCCAGCCAGCTCCTCTGTGTCAGCCCTGCTCCGCTTCTGGCCCCGCTCTCCTCCCTAGTCTTCTCCTCTGCACAGCAAGAACGTTAGGCGAGACTGTCTCCTAAGTCCCGTCAGCTTTCCTGTCCTGTAATTTTAGCCTACTATAGCACTTTGAGATATTCCTGGCTCCTTTCTTTAAGAACTGGGGACAAGCCCAGAGGCGGGAGTTCAGACAAGGGCCAGGATTCCTGGATCTGTCCCTGCTCTGCTTGTCGTACTTGGGCAATTCCCTCCCTTGCCCAGGCTCTTTTCTCCCTTCAGCCCAGAAGAGGCCAGCCTGGGCGGACACCTTTCTGGCTCACTGTCCGGAGTTGCACAGCCAGGACATTTGGAACCTCCATGGTGCCTTCCCCACCTGGCCTGAGCTCCTGCTGTGTCCTCCACCAGAGCACCATGCATGCCCATGTGTGCGTTTCGTCACTCTACACAGGTCCTCCACATCCAGCAAAGATTTCCCTTCCTACCCGCCCAAACGCTGTGGGCATGCAGGCAGCCTGAGACTGTGTTTTCCTAAATAGCATTCTACATTCTTATTTGTAGCTTATCTTTTTTTATTATTATTGTTGTTGTTGCTTATCTTTTTGTGAGGCTTCTTCCCTAGAATATAAGCCTCATAATGACATGTACCTTCTCTATGTTGTTCAACAGAGGAATCCAGTGCCTAGTGGAGGGTTGGGGACCCAGTCGGCACATCATGTATTTAGAAGGGAGGAAAAGGAAGAGAAAGGAAAGATGAGAGAAAGAGAGAATAGTGAGGGAAAGAGGACAAGAAAGAAGGGGGAAGGAGAAAACAAAGGAGCGAAAAGGGAAAGGAAGGCGAGAAAAAGGAGAGCGGAACGGAAGCTCTAGCTCTATACATGAATTGATTCAAAGATCACTAAAGAAAAATTTTCCTCACCCTTGCAGTTGCTATGTCATTTTAGCTCCAATCTCTGTCAACCAGTATTTACTGCAGCAGCTCTGCCTTCACACAGTGCTGGGCCCAGGGGACGCAGGGGCAACCTTGATACCCACGTCTTCTCCCAGATCTCACATCTTCTCAAGATGTGAGACAGAAGTTGACACAGAGTCCACATAACAAACAGCACCATAGCCAGGGATGAGGGAGAACACAGGATTAAGGTGGCCAGGAGGTAGAGGACAGGAAGGGACAGGGAGGCTCAGAGGAAGTGATGCAGGCCCTGAGGGGCTGGGTAGGGCACGAGAACCGGTAGTCCAAGAACAGGGCTCAACCCTTCTGGCCTGGGCCTTCTCTACCTGTTTCCTGGGCATCTGTTCTTGTCCATTTCTCCTGGACCACTACAATTAAGTCAGCGCTTTCTCCCCCCTCTCTGCTCAGACCCAGCCTCCAGACGGCAGCCTTGCCCCAGGCACCCCCTCTACTCTGTCCCCTCTCTCTCCTTCCTCACTCTGTTCCTTCCTGAGGCTCAGGCACAACTCTACATTTTGGCCCAAATCAGGACCTGACTGACCCAGGGAATGTAGCAGGAAACCCTAGGCAGCCATGCTAGCAGGCTCCCCAGAAACAAATTCATGAGTGGCTTCCTGCACCAACCCAGTACCTTCATCACATCCTCCTGTGATGTCACTGCTGTCCAATTTGCAGCAGAGGCCTGTGAGCCTTGCCTCTGTAAGAGGTTGAGTGGGGTTCCTGGCCTTCTTCCCTGAGGAGCAGGCTTCAGAGCCCAGGGCCAGGAGAGAGCAACAGTTCTGTTCCTTTTTAAGGACTGAGCTGTCAGATGATAGGGGCTCAGAACCGTAGAACTTTTCCAGCTCAGAGAGGCTTTGGAAAAGGGAATTCAGTAGGAATCCCGTCCTCTAGATACTTTCACCAACGATTCCGACAGTGACCTCTAGCTAGAGTTTACCTAAGTACATGCCTGGTCCTATCACAAGCAATGACACTTGCATGAACTGGCCTAGACTTCACCAAAAATCTATTATCCCCACTTCACAGAGCAGGAGACTGAGGCATGGAAGAGTTACATCCACATTGCTGCTAAGACAAGAGGCTATAGTTGGGCCCAGCAGGCTCTAAAGACCAGCTCTGAAACCCAGTGGTGCATTCCATGTCCCTCATGTGGCCCCTGTACACAGAGCCTCCCCTGGAGCGCATGGGGCCCAGGAACCAGTCGCCACCTCTCCATACACCGCCAGCCCTGTCCTGAGCCTCCTGAATGTTTGTTCTCTGGACTACAGGCTGCTCATGCAGTGGCTGGTCTGGATCCCTTTTAGAAGAAAAATCCGATTTTCTTTTCCATTCCTCAAGCCCATGCCTCCCTTCCCTCCCTTTAGCCAGTGTTTATTCCAACAGGGCAACAGCCTTTGAAGTGTGCCCTGCTTGAAAGCTGAGGGGGAAAGGGAGGCACTACAAACATTCAAAAGCATACCCACATGTTGGTCGGAACATGGAAGTTTTTTAAGGATTAATAACAGTTTCTGGAACTGATGGCCCCCGCTGCTCTTTCAAGATGGAAAAAAAAAAAAAATCCTTAAAAATCACAGCCGTTACTGAAAAAACCCCACTGGGTCTGCGAACCAGAAGAGGGAGTCTCCTTCAGCAGGTTAAGGAAGCAGCCCCAAATGCTGGCCCCAGACCTTGAGAAAGAGAAAAGAAAACTGTGCAGACTTCTTAAAGTGCCACTCTCCATTTTTAGGATT
>NDGN011364135.1:0-17639 GCA_002564285.1 Tympanoctomys barrerae | reverse complement strand
CTAACAGTTTCCCATTAAACTAGCAGTCCTCTACCAGGTGACTAGCTTATTCAGCTGACATGAGGACATATCTGCTCACTCCCAGATTTACACAAGCCAGGTGACTATTCATTCTGGTTGATCTCCACAAACATTTGTTGAATTTCTACTTTGTGTGCTATCTCTGTTAAGCCCTGGAAAGAATATATTCAGTAAGACATGCAGCCTGTCTTCAAATATTTGTGCAGGTTCCTGGCTTTCAGTAGCTGCTCAGTGAAAGTAGGCTAAATCTACTAAAGCAGAAGGACCATCAGTAAGAAAGGCTTACCACAGGCTGAAGCTTGCAGTTTGGAGGAGCAGAAAGAGCCTGGGATCTGGGACCCAGTAAAGCAAGCTGGCATCTCCACCCTGAGACCTTCTCTCAGAAGAGTCCGTCCCACCCCAAAATGGAGATGAGAAGCCCTGTGCCTTCCAGGATGTGCCAGTGCAGCATCAAATGTGATGCTCGGAACATGCTAGGCTTAATCCAGACAGGGGCTTAACGGATGGGAACCAGGGCCCAGCACAGAGAGGCTGCAGGGCTCAGGGCACATCTGAGACAAACTTACGATGGAAGGGGCAGGTGGGGGCCAGCCAGATAGCTCAGCAGACGCAGCAATGGCCGAGGGTTCAATCCCTGGCCTGCCATGCTGGCCCCGTCCTTGGGGCATGCTGAGATGGGGACTGAGTAGAGTGCACATGGTGTGCATATGGCCTGGAGAGGAAACATGGGGTCAAGTGAAGGATGGAGAGTCATGCTGTTGGCCACATGAGGATGGCTGAAGCAAGGAAAAAGGGGAATGAGCCGGAGTGGTGCGCACACCTGTAATCCCAGCACTCAGGAGGCTGAGGCAGGAGGATCACTGTGAGTTTGCAACCAACCTGGGCTGCAAAATGAGCTCAAAGCCAACTTGAACTGCATAGCAAGACCTTGTCTCAAAAAGACAAAAAAGGAAAAGAAAAGAGGGAATGGAAGGCAAGACAGCAAGACATATCCCTGGGATGAATCTGAGGCCCAGCGTATAATCCATAAGGATAGTTAAACAGGATCCAGTAAGAGTCTAGGAAGGGGAGTAATACAAGCTAATAAAAAAAAATCAAACAAGATAATAAAAATTTTAGATAAAACATAAGCTTGGAAGGGACCTATGTGATGATCTAGGCTAGCCACTGCATTGGTACAGACGAAAACGCTGACAACTAGAGCGCCCAGGAGAGAGGTCAAGGACACCAGGGCAGGTTGGCACCAGTGTCCAGACTGTAATCCATGACTCCAGACCTAACCTAGCAACCTTCTCCAGTCCTCCAAACTCCATCAAAATACAACTCTGTGTGTGTGTGTGTGTGTGTGTGTGTGTTCGCGCAAGTGTAGCAAAATATGGTATGACACAGAGGTGTATATATATTTATATAAATATAAAGATATATGTGTACACATTTACATATATTTGTGTATATATAGTCATACCATGTGAAGATATTCACCAGTGTACATATTACGGTGACAGAGAAAGATTTTTTCTGGGCTATAAAATCAGACGACTCCTAAAATGTTTACCCATCCTCCCATTCCCAGACTAGCCTGATCTTAGCCCGATTTTCCTTCCCCACCCCCATTTCCCAAAGCCATCCACCCTTCTTAGTTAATGGTTTACCCCAGGAATCCCTTCGGTGGTGTCTTTGTTTACTTACTACCTCAAGTGTAGCTGGGCAGGGGTTATTTCAACCAACTGATTCTTGTATTGAATAAATTTAATAAACTTGTTGGGCTTATATTTCTCCTGTTATATTATCATATAAAAATAATAGGAGCACACAACGTTTGGCCACCTTGTATTGAAATAACTGGACTGGTAATCGGTTAAATAATGCTACAAGTGAGCAAAAAACTAACATACGAAGTAGGGCAGGACAGTTGCAAAAGCTCAATTTGCCAATATCTGGAAAGACAGAAAAGAAGGGGCTGCTCTGGGCTACAGGACCTATAAGCCACAGTAACCCCAGGCAGCGCAGAAACCTGGTTTTGTTCCTGATTAAAGAAACAAAAGGGAGTTGTCAAAAGACAGCTCCCAGAAGAGACACGCAATTGCAAATAAGGACTGGCTAATAGACGTGGCTGTGGCCGAGAGGCAGTGCAAATGCTTGATGTGGCAGGAGTGCGGTAGCTGCCCAGAGAAGCCAGCTGCCCAGAGGAGTGGCAGTCTTTACAGGGTACGGCTACAGTAGGGAGGGAGGAAATCACACGCGACGCTGTGCTAGACCCGTTTCCCAATACTTCAGATACATGAAGAGAGGCGGACAAGGGAAGAGGGGCAACATCTTGGCAAACGCCAAATCTGAGCGATAGACCTATGGGTCTGTTGTGTTATTCTATTTTTGAGGAGGTTGAACGTTTACTGATTTTTTTTTTAAAGAGGTTTTACTCCTCCTAAAGAAAACAGATTAATAAAAGCCCTTCGCCACAGGCTTCCCTTCTAAACCTATCCACTCTCATATTTCATTTGCTGATGCTCTGGTTCATCTGATTCCCTCAATGCCTGGATTCGAGTGACGTCTGCTCCTTCCCAACCTGCTCAGACTGTCTGGGTTCGTCCACCACATCTGTGTGTGCCGTCACTCTGCAGATGTGCCCTGGGCTCGGCCTGAGCCTCCCCAGCCACGGTCGGCATTTCCAATTAGCCGCCGTGCGCATTCACCTGAGCACAGCACCCGCACCTGTGTACACAACCCCCAGATGGAGTCATTAACCTGCGGACCCTCACAGGCACCCTGCAGGCTCCTCCTCTGCTACTCTGAATCTTGGGTATGGGCACTGCTTCTGTTCCCCAGGCAAGAAATCTCTTGTTGCCGTCAACTTCTCTCTGCCCCCCTCATTCCTCACTCTACCACATTTTGTCAACTGTATTTCAGGAAAGTGTCACAGACTCATCCCCCATCCGCTCAGCACCCTGCTGCTGCAGACTGGGCTCAGCCCTGGAATCCTGCGGTCAGTGCTGACCTCTCTACTCCCGAACAGCTGTCCCTGCACCAGGTCATCCCGAAGCCCAGTGTACTTCCTGAAGCCAAAACGGGCCACACCAGGGCGCCTTTGGAGCCCCACTGGGTGGAATCTGAATTCCTGTGGGCCTAGGAGCAAGAATTAAACAAAAACAGCAATGTTGAGCCTGTGCCACACATTATAGTAGGTGCTCCATTTATATTGTTTTATTTAATCCACACAACAGATCTTTTCAAGCAGATGAAGAAAGGGATATGTAGAGAGGCAGAGGTAATCTGCTCAAGATCACAAATCAGTAGGCAGCCAGACAGGGTCTGTGACTTGAACTGGTCCACAGACAGCATCGCTAATGCAGCTAATCCTCAACTCAACATTTAGCCTCTTCATCTGTAAAACAGGATTAATAAACCCTGCCTTGTAAGAATTAAATGGAATGAGAACTCGAAAAATTGTTGCTTATTACTTTTAATTGGATTGTCTCCAGTTTCTTGAGAAGGGCTTTGGGCAACCTCACTGTGGCTTCCCCTGGGCTTCTGTAGTATGTTTCAGGCTTCGAGGAAGAACCGGAGTCGCTCCACTGAGTGGCCCTAAATACAGCATTCCCACATTCAGGGAATCACATCCAGAGGGTAGTCTGATGAGGCCCCCATTTGGGGCTCAGCACTGACAGTGCCTGCTGGGTAAACCGATCGTAGGTGCTCGCCCTGTGGGTGAGACACACACGGGTTCCACTTCCGCGAGGTCAGAGTTGTCCCAGGGGACGGCACCAGATTGAAGATGGATGGATTTGCTTTGTTTGAAGGAGACAACCAATGACCTGGCATAGACACCTCACAAACACTTAGCAAGTATTAATTTATGTTGGATCAGTTCTATTGTTCCTCATTGATCATACTGATTTTATAAATATGGGGAGTTTTGATAACACTGGAGTGAAATGTTAGAGTTCATTCCCCTTCTGAGCTCAAGGTTATCAAGAAATCTTAACTGCAAGACCTCAAAGGTCTCATTTACTGTAAGCAGTCCAGCAGTGTGAAGAGAAATATAAGATAATGAATAATTCAGAGCCAGATACTGTATTTCTTATTTATAAAAGCACTCATAGAAATACCCTGATGGATGTCTGCATATAAAACAAATATAATTTAATATTAAAGATGTCCCTCTACTCCATTTTTCTTTATTTAGAAAGGGTGCCAGACATGTTCTTGTCAACTAGATTTTTTTAAGAGCCAGAGCTAATGAAGTTGTCTGAGAGTCAATGAAATTACCCATTCTCCCTCAGTTCCAGGTCGAGTGGCCCACACGTCCTTGCAGACGGCCTGGCACCCACAGTCGAGGCTTGGAGGACCACCGGTGTGAGTAACACCAGGAGAGACGAGAGCTTGACAGAGGGCTGTGGAAAGAAGGCAAAGCCTTTGCAGAGAGTGCAGACCCTCACTGCTCCGAGGCGTAGAGTGTTCCCCTGGATGTGGGGTGCCCGAGGAAGGTGAACAGCGAGGACAGGCAGGCATGTGAAGAGCGTCACAGGTAACATTCGTGAAGTACAGCGAGTGAAAAACCTCTCGAATGCCTGACAACAGACCCACTGAGAAGGTCTAGCTCTGCAGATTAAATGATCTGTCGTGCTATTCTTTTTTTTTGTTTTTGCTTTATGTATTTTGTACAGGGTCTCACTACACAGACAGGACTTGGAGTGATCCTCCTGTTTTCAGCCTCCCTAGAGCTGGGATTACAGGTGCGCGCCACCATGCCCAGACTCAGTAGCCAGCTCAGTGTGCCCGAGGGCGGGGCCAGTGTGACTTGCAGGACCAGGGATTGACCCCAGTTCCTGACCTTACCTAAGCAGGTGCTTAGTCCACTGAGCTATCTCGCTGGCCTGTTGTTGTGCTAGAGTTTACCCAGCATGTAGTTTACAGTGCTGAGGGCACCAGATGACAGAAAATAGCATCTCAGTGCTGATCTTAACCACTATTTCATCCTGACTTAAGACTGATCGAAATGGTGCCCAGGAAAGCCCTTCTGCTCTCCCTGGATATCCAAATCCATTTGACATTGTTTTTTTGCTTTTCTGTCCTTGCTCAGGTTATCTGATTGGTCCACCACTAGCAGTTGGCCAAATGACCAGCAACAGTGGGACATACTCACCACATCATTATTCTTTTTTTTTTTTTTCTGTTTTATAGCAGTTGTTTCAAATGCCTTAAAAAGACATTTTCTCTCTGTATTTGAAGCAGCATGACAGCACTTATCTGCTATTGATTGTTTTATCTGTTCTCCAACACCACAGACGCAGCAGCAACTGAAGCCACCTGCAGGTGTCTGCGGGGGGCTCGGGGGCAGGAAGGGTTCTCCTGCAGAGAGGCATGGCACACGCTGGCTTCTCACGGGCCTGGAAGACCGGAAGGAAGGCAGATCATGGGCCAAATGTAAGGACCTCGTCCTGGCAGAGGTGGGAGGCCACCCTGAGGGCTTCCTCCAGGCTACAGAGGGTCCTTCACCATTGTCTGCTTGCTTCAATCCATCTGCTCATTTGCTTTTAAGTAAAAGGTTGGGAAACAATCCCTGTGCTCTGAATGGAATGACTTCCGTGCACCCGCAGTGCTGTTGGACACTGGGCGTGCCTCACTTGCACTGGACTCTGTCCCTAATGGTCTCACCAAGCTACCAAGACAGATTAGGCATCTGTGAATGTTCAAAGGGAAGGCATAAGAATAAAAGCTCTCTACCCAGCTGTGCTTCTTAAGATCATAAACCTTAAAGGGCCTGTAGAATCTTCAGCACAGAGCCGCCTTGCAATGGTGGGATGGGGGGAGGACAATCAGCTCAGAAGCCAAACCTGAGAATAAAACGAAGCAAAAAAGGCCTCCCCTTCCCATTGGCGCAGTGAGCAGCAGTGATCCTCTGAAGACTTGCTCAAGGATTTCTCTCTGAAACAAGGTATCCCTGGGTGAGCCCTCTCTGTACTAAACTAGATGCCCAAAAGAGAAGCCATGTGGGCAGAGTGTGACCCGTTTTCCGTCAAATGCCTTCCCTCGTGCTGGCTGCTAGACTTCACATCTCCATCCGGGAATCCCACAGGCACATCAAAACACCGTGATCTATGTTATGGATGAAATAAAACATCACAGCCCTAGGCATTCCAAACTACAGCTTGGGCCACCCAGGCAGTCTCTAAGTACTCTTTTTTAAAAAAATTTATTCTTATTTTCAGTGACTCAGTGGCAAGAGTCTATAGCCTCACCTTGAACACAACAGGATGGAAGAGAGACCATCAAATTCTGCTGACCTGCTCTAACCTCCCTGATGCATACTAACTCTGCTTTTAGAATATAAAGACCATAAACAGACAGACCTAACCAACTTAGCAGCCTGGACCCGGAAACCTAAAATCATCCAGAATGTTCCAAAATCCAAAACTTTAAAGCATAAATGCCCTCAGCACTTCAGATTTTACTTTTGGAAAGTAAAATTTTTAACTGTGATTTTAATGGAAAGTGACCCAATTCTGCCTGCATGCCAACGCTGGTTTCACTACCTGATATGATAGCTGCATGCCCACGGGAAAATTAAGTGAACCTTCCTGTGCCTCAGTTTCCCCACCCGAAGAATACAATCATAAAGCCGTGATGACTGCATCAATAGTAAAGCATTGGGAACTATTAGTTTATGTCAGCTTTGCGTCTTTTATTTTCCAAGCAGCATAGCACTGTGGTTAAAGACCAACAGGATTTAAATTTATTCGTGACATTGTGTTCATTTCTTTATATCTCAATTTTCTCATCTATAAAACATAAAAAGTAACAGTCCCTACTTCACGGGAATATTATTAGTTTCAAATGAATGAAATTCAGAATACAGTCTGGCAGAGAGAAGGGCTTAAAAGTCATTAGCTATTATTGTTCTTCAGCTCTAAAACCTACTGGCAAAGACAACCTGTAAATTGTGTGCTAGTTTCCAGGAAGGAGAAGGTTGTTCCACAAAGCTAGTAGACGAGGGTGGAAGAAAATCTTACTTACTACCTATCAATAGTTCTTAAATAGAACTCAATTAGAACTTTTAGTTTGTAGCCAAGAAAAAGCTGGAGGGCACCAAACCATACACATTATGTTGCTTGTTCCTTCTGCTATTCGTTTCTTCCCTCTTCACCTCTTCTCCATCTGATGCAGATGAGAGGAGGATGTACAGCTGGAGGACAGAAGTTTTTACTCTTGTCCCACTCTGACTGAGTGAGCCACAGCCTTAGCTGACTCACCCACTTTTAAAACCTCAGTGTACTTACCCATAAGATGGGGATACCAAATTTATCTTGCAGAGTTCAAGGACTGAATAAGATACTGCAGGGGAGTTTTAGCAGGCACTATTCGTGCCATTTTTCTTCTTTTTATATTCATGCCTTATTTATTGTCCTCAGTACCAATCCCGGACACAATTTCCTTGTTAAGTAATTATCTCCCTTCACCTCTGTCACGGTTCTGCCCTCTAACCTACTTTCTTCATCTTAGCATTTCCATCCTAGCCTTCTTACCCTCTCATGCATGTCTAATTTCCAGTTATTATAAGCTGCTATTCCCAAGGATATAGCTACAGCAATGAACTATGGCTGGCACTGGAACCTTGAGTGGCCTAGAAAAACCCTGAGTCCAATAAAACATCTGGAGCACACCACCCTGAAATCAGCTCTTGGGGCCAGAGACATCCTGGCAGCAAGCAAGGGAGACGGGGGAGCAGTGAGACTCGGTACAGGGAGGCAGCGGGGCACGACAGAAATGTTCCAGTGTCAGCAGATTTCGCTCTTACAGCTGTTTGATCTGGGGCAAGTGACTTAACCTCTTAGGGAAGCAGTTAGCTTATAACTTAAAATAGACTTATTCAGGGCAGGGAGGAGGGAGGAATGTATATGGATTGGCTCTTCTAGGAATTCAAACTTGTGACAACTGCCACAGCCTGACTGCCCGCCCCACACATACTCCAATCACTCTTATTCCATTCTCCTTTTCTCTTTCATTGGCTGTTACCACTTTCTAACACAGTAAATAGCACGCTCCTTGACCATGTTTACCCTTCATTGTCCATATCCTCCCCTGACATCTAAGCTGAAATGCAGGAATCTGTCATTCCCTTTATTAATGGAACCCAAATGCCTACAGGGATACGTGGCTCACAGCAGGTGCGACAGCACATTTGTGGAACGAACGAACGAACGAACGGCATTATGAAGTATAAAGCAAAATCTGACTAGAAGTACTATCTTTTAGTTATCATAGCCTAGATATAAATTTCTGCAGTCTCTCATTTTCTTCCCATTTTAATTTTAACTGCATTTCTTCCCATTTTAATTTCTCCCTTCCCTCTCATGTTTTAGACTTACAGGGTTTAAGTTTAGTGAAGTATAAGACATGCAAACTTGACTTTCTCAAATATTTTCCAGCGGACATAGCCATGTGCCAGCACTGTGGCACCTGGGCACTGCGCTTGTGTTAGGACGGAGGTGAGAAGAATAACTCAGCAAGCATCCTCATCCTTATTTCCTCAGCCATGATGCTTCACACACTCTCTACAACCTCAAGAATACACCCAGTGTATTGCACTGCAAACTATGTCCCAGAAAGGGAAGCCATGTGCTATGCAGTCCTAAATCTTTTCTACAAGCCATGCTGTCTTGCTTTATTGTTCAGTGGGGCAAAACTTCTCCTTTACAGAAGATGTATTGGTCTTGATCCCATTAATATGGGTCAGTAATACTCTAAGTAATAATCCAGGCAAGACAAAACCAGCGTGAATGTTATGTAAAACTTACAACCAAAGTAGTTTTTCCCACCAGAGCTCTTGAGTTTATCCACTAATATTCTATAGCCTAGTAATATTAATGAGGTCAGAGATCAACAGTTAAAATTATTTTCTTGTAACTACTTTTGAGATTCTAAAAAAAAGAACAAAACAACAACAACCACCGGAAGGAGTACAATTGTAAGGTAGCTAGTGAAACTCCAATTATTCAGTGCCCCCCCCAAGTCTCACAAATTTTAAGGGTGATCTTTTCGTAAGTCTAATGCATCCATATAATATTGAACAAATTTCTTATTCATATAACACAAAGCTTTCCAGACAAGATTCCTTTGAACTGCTCTAGGAAAGAAAAGTGAATCAGTATTTGTCATTACAGTTCCTTGGTTTAGTTCATCAAAATAATAAGCATTACAATTTTCTTTTGAGAAAATGTTCTTTCTTGTTATGATGGTCATTATTAGGCATCCTAATTCTTTCTTTTCAAAACGCCTCCCCAGTTGCTTCCGTGCAAAACATTCTTTTCCTTTTCTCTAACACAAAGCTATCTTCGTTTCTCTATTTTCTTTTAACAGATTTATTCTCAAGACTGCTGAATTTATGCCACCCCAAAGTCAGGAAAGATGGGAAATTCTAAGCATATCACTATCTTGTGCTTAAATTAGAAAATTGAAACTTAATAGCTTTTATGCTTTGAGATTTTTATTATTCACTTATTTGTTTTTTAATGTATTTAGTACAGAGTCTACAGGGCCTCACTCCACAGAYTGGACTCGTAGTGATTCTCCTGTTTTCAGCCTCCCAAGCGCTGGGATTACAGGTGTGTGCCACTATGCCCAGTCTCAGTTGCCATCTCTGCATGCCCGTCAGGGGGTGGGCATTGGCACGGCACACTGGGGATCGAACCCTGGTCCCTGCATCTGCCTAAGCAGGTGCTTTAATCCACTGAGCTATCTGGTATTTTGAGCTTTTTGAAGTTACCCTTCTTAAAACTTTAAAGGAAATAACTGAACAGTTTCTGACTTTTAAGCCAGGTGTAGGGTTTAATGAAAAACATAGGTCAAACACTTGGTGATTTTTCAACTGCTCTACTAATTTCACATTTTTAATACACACTAGTCCCAATTACAGCTATCTTAGCCCAAAGCAAAAATAAATAAATAAATAAATAAATAAATAAATAAAACCTTCCAACACCTCCATTAAACTCCAGCCAAGTAAATCTACAAAAATATAATCTCCTTACGAGAAACTGCATTATTAGTAGCTGGGATTTGAAAAGCAGCCCATTAATATACGGGGATGTTAATGAAACATTTAAAAGCAATATGGAAAAGAGTGAAAAAGATACTAGATAAAAAATTCCCTACCTCAACCAGTGTTCTCCACAAGCCTATGCTTTGATACTCAGATCTCGGCACTGCTCAAGACAAGCACCCCAGAAGTTTAGCTTTGCGAACTGCACCTACATATGGCTGTTTGCTACAAGTTCTTCAGCCATGCGGCTGGCGCGGCCTCTGTGACGTGCCAAATGGTTGGGAAGAAGCTGTTGTAGTCGGTGAGACTGGACTGGTCAAGCTAATCGTGCCAGGTGGTTTCAGCTTCTGGGAAGACTGCTGGCCTGTCCCAACAGCCGCAGCAGAACGGCCTTCGGAGTTTCTTTTAAAGATAACAAATTGCGACTGATTTGCTCTCTGCCTAAGTCCTGTCCTGTGATCCCCCCTGCCACTGCCTGAAGAAGAAACGCCATTTCCTTGAGAGTTACTAATTCTACTACGATTTAGAGTCCACATATGGTTTTAGTCTGCTTCATATTTATGTTGAAAACTTATGGAGTTTCTCTCCTTGTCTTATTTTTATTTATTTATTTATTTTTCATTTCTGACGAGATGGAGTGCGTTCAGGATGGTATGGCTGTAGACTTTTTTTTTTTTTTTCATTTTTGATGCAGCAACTTGAAAAGCAAAGAACCCAAGAGCCTTCAGTGTGCAGCATCCCCCAGAACCAGTTTTTTCTCACAATAAAAGGCTGTAGCATGGAGGAATCCAGCACTTGCTAAGGTGGCTGAAGTGAAGTTTTCTTCCCAAATGCTTTAGAAGGCAACATCCCTGTGCCATTTGTGGAGCTGATTAAACTGGATGGGCTGCCACCTTGCTGGCTATGTCACACAGAGTACACCTGGGAACTTAGCAGCTGATGAGAGCTGAGCTCTCAGCCCCTCATGATGCGATGGGCCATGTTAGGTGTGAAGACTGAGCTCCTTAAAGCAGGAAGGAGTCAACTTCTGGTAAGAGGTCAAAGAGCACCAGTGGACAAGTGTTTAGCATAAACATATTTTATGGGGACAACAAAGAGAACTATGCTTGAGGCCATCTAAGTGATGAAGAGGAAATCGCGAGCTGTTCCTTCTCACCCTCACCCTCTACCCAAGCTGTTGAGTTCAACAGGCACTGTCCATAGCAGTCTGACACCTTCTGGGTAGATGTAGCCCCTCAAGAAGGGCCACTAGGTCACAAAACAGACAAAAATCATGGCTAAGCCATAAGCTGTGAAAGATCTAGAGCAACTATGAATTAAGGGAGATATAGAATTATAGATGTGAAAGTTCAGTTTGAACTTAAAAAAAGAAAATAAAAGAGCAAGCAGCCAGCTTAGGCTCCTCTGTGGCTGGTAGTGCTGACTTCTCCTTTTCAGGCCCTCCGTTGCTAGCCTGTAAAATAAAGGGTATGAATGTAGTGAGCTGAGATACAGATTGAGAAACAGGAGATGCGGTCAGGACTCACCCCCAGGTCTTAGGGCAAAGGGTCACAAAAAGTCCCCCAGCTCCTGGAAACTGATGCTCTACTCCTTACACGTCCCACCCACCATACTCTGAGTTGGTGTGTTTGCAAAAAGAATGACGAAAGACTGGAATACAGCTGCATACTTTCTCTGTAGTTGAGATTTATATTTGTCTAAGCCTTAAAAAGTCTTATGTCTCAGTTAAGAAATATATTTTAGGCTTCAACCAACCTCCGGGGTGGCCCTATTTTCATCATTCATCCACCCTGCACTGTTACAAAGGGAGTTTAAGCACAATTTCTCAGCGCACATGAAAACTCAAGAGAAGCTCTTCAGATACTCTAACATAAAACCTGTTACTTTCTTACTTTGTATTGAGATTTCCATTTATATTCTGGGAATCTCCAATACTTCAAGCTTTGCATTTTAAGTTACCTGATAAAGGCTCTGTAAGAAGCTGGAACTTGATCTCATTTTCCTAATCGATTATTCTGTTCACACTTCTTCCCAACTTTCCAAGTTAGAAATAACCCTTTTCACTCTACATTGATGCACAGTATCAGCCTGAAGCAAAATGTGTGGTTCACACTTTCTAATGTGAAAGAGATAAATAAAAGGCGAGAACTGTCCCGTAATGAATGAACTTTGACCACCCACTTTCCTAAAGATGTTAGTAAGGGACTGAGGCAAGAGGACATTTCAGAGGAACTGGCTTGTGAGTTCATTTCCAACAGAAATATCTGTCCAAACTTTAATGTCAGGTTGTTCTACCCAACATATGTCAACTGATTAATGGAATGTCTGTTACAGAGACCAGGTAGTCACAGAAGTAGATGTAGCCCAAAGATTGGAAGAAATTCTGAAAAATCTTTTGGAATAGTCATCAAACTAAAAATGTTTACTAAAAGCCCTGCCCAATTTGGGACTCTGGAGGACTGAAATTCCATTCCATTCTGTTTTCAGTCAGCCTGGAACCAGGAACCTTGCAGAGCCTGCTCCTTCTTATCCCCAGCTAACAGGGAGCAGGATCCTCCCACTACTTCCCTTCCGTAAACAGCCTCTTCATCATTGCTACGGCCAGCAGAGCAGACTTCCTCACTCGCTACAGTGCCAGTGCAGGGGGAGGCTTCTTGCTGCTTCGGTTTGGTGTGGATCTAGGTTGTCCCCTTGAAAGCCTTATGCATTTAGAAGATGCCTAGATTTTGGGCCCACTGTGTTCATCTGTGGCTATGTGGAAGGCTATTTCTCACTCTCTGGCACCTGCTTTCTCTCTCTGCTTCCTGACTGCCATCATATAATGTAATGGCTGACTGATTGGGTCATCTTGAGAAGTTTAGAACCCTAACTGAGCTGACACAATGACCATATACCCTAGGGCAAGAGGACCTACCCGAGGCAGCTTGGTGCCTTGAAGGTGTACAAGGAAAATAAGGAAAGACAGACTGGCTTCTTTTCTCCAGAAGAGCTCTAGTTGTCACCTTCAGCTCAGAGGTTGTCTCCTGGTTTTTAGCACAGACTCTTTGGCTTCTGCCTCTGATCCTTCAGCCTGCCAGTGTAGACCCATCAGCCTTCTCTTGCAGACCCATCAGCCTCCCGATATAGACTTGCACGGATGCTGCACTGAGCTCCAGACCTTGGACTGCACCCTTCAGTCTCCAGGGTGCAGACGCCCTCTGCACGCTTCCTCATCCAGCTCCTCCACTGGCCATCATAAGCCGGCCTTGCGGTTTCTTGTACATTTGTGTATCATGTGTTCTATCTGTTGCTCTAGTAAACCCTGACTGACACACACAAGCAGCTTTCCTCCTGGGCAGCTCTTTCTCCATGCTGTTTTTCTCATGGAACTGGCAAACCACACATGAATTGAAGCCTCTGGAACCATGAACCAAAGTAAGCCTCTTCTCCTTTAAGATTTAGGTGTCAAGTATTGTGATGCAGTGAAGAGAAAGTAATGCGGACATCTGCATAGACTCTGGTGTTGAAAACAAACCAGTCTGATTTCATGCATTATCATTTAGCAAAGCTAAATAATTATGGCTACATAATATGCCTTGTGGAAGTTAGGTAAACTTGCTAAACTGTAGGAGAATAGCTTATCCAATTTTATAGGTATAACTGAGGAAATTACCATGAACTTAGATGAGCTATCTACCTCTATAGTGTATATGAACTCAATGAAGTCGATCCATTCAGAAAGCTGAAAGGTATCCATTCAGTAAACTTCTACTTCTTAAGAACCTGTGGAATAAAGAAAAAGCCAAGACCCCTTCTCTAGGCAAATAAACAAATAAACTAAGGTAATGTTGCCTGGGATCAGTGGTATAAGACAACTATAAGCACTCTGTACTTAACTACAGCAACTATAAGCTGTCTTTTGTAGTATGTGAGAATTCACCTATTTTAAGATGCGCTGATAGTATATTTTATACCACCAAGAAAGATGAAACACTGCCAATCAAACTGTGACAAGTAAGGGTTCAGGAGGTAAAACTGTTCCCCGCCTGATAAAGGAGGAGGTGTAGGAAAGTCTTGGCCCAGATTTCCAACTCACCTCATTAAACATAATAATCATAAGAGGAGAAAGGAAAAGATGGGGGAGAATTTAAGATTATGAAAAACAACAATGTCCACATCCATTATAGGCAAGATGACTGCATCAGACGATCAGGCAATGGAACAAATATGAGTGACAACTGCAGAGCTGCTGGCAAAAAGTGGGGGGGAAGGGAGGCAGCGTGATGAACAGCATCTCATTTGATCAAGGTTCAGAACAAACACAATCTACTTAGGATTTCCTGCCATTGTGAGATTAGGGCTTAACAGAATGATGGGGCTCACCTAACGGAGAATCACAGGGATCTTATGAATTTCATCTGAACAGCTCTGATGGCAGACAGGCCAACATCTATATCAGTCAAGACAAACCTTTGTCAATTTACACTTTTATTACTCTTTATAGATAGAAATGCAAGATTCCCTCCATGGTCATTACTGAATCATGCTGACACCCCAAAATCCTGCTTATGACTTAACAAAACGCTCTGCAGAGTTTGTTTCTATAGCATGCACAGGGAAAGAAATACACCATCGAAGTTAATGTGCAGACACCACTGGGGCTCCAGCATGACTTAGTGAGACTGTCATCAATAACAACAGCGTGTTTATTGAGTGTTTACTATTTGCCAGCGACTGTTCCAGCTGATTTGCATGGATCAATGCATCTTGCTCTCACATGGACACTATCCAGGTAGGTAATACTTCTGTCATTCTCAAGTTACAGAGAATTAAACTGAATGGATAGAACTTACATAGCTGGAATGAGGCAGGTGGTTTGGCTCCAGCCCACGCTCTGATCCACTACACTATTCGGCGTCTAAAAGCATCAGGATAACCCTGTCAGAGTGGGCAGCGGAGGCGCGCTGAAGAAGCAGACAGGAGGCCTGGCTCATTAATGCTGTCTTTCATAGTATGTAAGAACCCACCTATTTTAAGATGTGCTGATAGTATATTTTATACCACCAAGAAAGATGAAACACTGCCAATCAAACCGTGACACCAATAATCTACCAATCCTGATGTCAGAGATGCTAAAATATGAACGAAAATGTGCACCTCAGAGTTCATTAAATATTTTCTCACTATTAATTCTACTGGACAAGCAATTTCATCTGGGGCTCAGTTTCCACTGCTGTTAAAAGGCTGAATGCAGCAATTCCTAAGGCCCAACATGTTGGGGGCGGCACCAACAGGAAACACACGGCTAGCCTGGCAGTGGGGGGAGCACAAAGAGATGCCTAGGGCTTTGGGCTCTCTGGGCAATGCAAGGGTGGGGCTGGGACTGAAAGCCTCCTCACCTGCACCAGCAGCCAGACGTAGGGGTGCTGATAAGAGAAGCAATGTAGGATTGAGACAGCGAGTCTCCTAACTCTTCCAACCAAGATCTTCTGCATGAGCTGCACCCACTTAAGAGCAATCCCTTTCGTGTTTCCCAGGAGCTGAGTTTCCTTGCCTTGGAGCTCTTCTTCTCATTTTTATTCCCTTTCCAGCATCCTTTCATTTCTATTAATAGTCCTGATGTTTTACCGAGATGAGGGACACACGTGTGAGCGGGCTGGTGACTTTACTATACCTTAGTTAAAAACTATATCCTGGCTCATGGGAAATCCACCATCTATTAAATGCAACAGGCCCTTGTTATTCAGAAGAGGGTCATGGGGACCAGTGCCGCATTGTTGGGAAAAGTGTTGAGTTTCACTCCCCACTCTGGACCTGCAAAATCCACATTTTAACAGGATTTTTGTAGGGATCTCAATAAGTTTGAGAAGCGCAGGACCAGGAAAAGTCCTGCCAAACACACAGAAAAGCACTCCAGTAGTAATAAGCGCTACTTAATCACCCAATATATATTGAGTGTTTTCCATGAACTTCTCCATTTCACTGAACATCACAGAGAAGTAAATGATGATCGATTTAAATCCAATGCTTCAAGTAGCAGCCATGGGGCAACATTTTGTAAGCACTTTTTTTCTCCTGCAGATAGTATCAACTCACTTTCCAGTCTTTTTCCATCTAACTATTGGGCCTCAGTAGGAGACAGTACAGTGACAGAAATGAATGACCAGACTCTCATGTTCCACTCTCTGTGTGCACTTGGGTCAAATTCTCTGAAAGTTAATCTCTACATCAATAAAATAGGAAATCTCAGTGTATGGTAGAAGGGTGAAATTATATGATGGGTGTAAAATGCTCAGTAGTAAGGTGTGCAGGAAGAACTCAACAAACACAACATAGTACCCTGCGTGGTCAGTAGCAGGTCAAACTGGACAAGTACAAATCTCTCGCTAACCATTTGTCCTGTGCTTCAAATTCCTCAACAAAAAGAAAAAAAAATACAAAAAATTAGTGTGTTTGGAAATTAGCCCTCTCTCTACACTCCTAAGTGAGTATAGGCAAAGATATCATTATTTCTTTGAAAAACCTCCTTTGTTCGTGAAGGTATCTGACACAACTTTAATTGTGTTTGAAAAATCAGGCCACAAACAAAACCTTCCTCACAGGATGACAGATATGCATAATTTGACAGCGCAAGAGCCACCTTGCTCATTTATTGAACTCCAAAGATGGGACACGGAGGGTTTCTTTTGATAGAGTTGTTAAGCAAATAAGGACACTCATGGTTGCTGAATAAATTAAGCTATTCTTATTTGACCTTGCCAAGCTGGGTTTGAGTGACCGACACGATCCCGCATTGTCTGGTGCTCATTTGTAGACGTGTAAAGAACGCTCACCCTGTCTAGACCCTTCTCCTTTTGTTGCTTTCATAAAAGGTTTCATTGAATTGCTTATTAAAACTGTGGTATATAAAACTACCTCTTTGAAAGATTCCCCTGGCTTGCCTCCAGCTCAATTAGCACACTACTTCCAGCAGATGAAAAGTAACAGTCAATATCAGATTATAGTTAGCAACTATTCACAAGGGTAATGAAATTAGGCTTTGGTATCTATGGTGACACAAACAAAAATTTCCACTAACTCCTGTGGTTTCCCAATAAAGCTACCACAGCTTTGTATTATTGTTCAAAACAGTCTCAAAATTTAATCAGTATCTCAGAAGATACAAATACAGGTCTGTGGACATATCAACATACCTTAACTACAGCTTTTCCAATTTAAATATTGAGTAGCCTTCAGGGTATGTGGTAACAGTGGTGAGATTACAGGGGTGCAGTACCACACCTGGCTTTCCACCATTTTCAAGGAGATACTATTTTCCAAACAAAACTAGTTTTTGAATGAATAAATTGCACATGAAATTTAGCTAACAATTCAGACTAGGTCTGGGGAGATAGCTCAGTGGTCTAAGTACCTGCCTGGCAAGTGCAAGGGCCCAAGTTTAATTCCCCATACCTTACGCCATGCTGGCCCCAGCTGTGCCGACCACCGAAACCAGGCATGGTGGCACAGGCCTGTAATCTCAGCACCAGGCAGGCTGAGACAGAAGGATCACTATGAGTCCGAGCTATGTAGCAAGACCCCACAATAAATAAATAAATAA